>CABHPH010111693.1:174-20002 GCA_902168325.1 Peromyscus nudipes
TCACCTGTGTGTGGGTACAGGCACCTGTGTGGGAATGCTCACCTGTGTGTGGGAACAGGCACCTGTGTGTGGGAACGCTCACCTGTGTGGGAACACTCACCTGTGTGTGAGAACAGGCACTTGCCTGTAGGTATGCCTACCTACATGTGGGAATGTGCGTCTGTGTGAGGTGCTGAGGAGACCAGAGACTTTGGGTCCCCAGGAGTTGGAGTTGCAGGTGACTGAGCCCCCCGACCTGAGGGATGGAATCGAATGTGGGTGGGTCCTCTGCAGGAACAATATGTGCTCTAAACCAGAGCCTTCTCTCCAGCTCCCAACCTTTTTGTTCTCAGACAGGGTCTCTCATGGCCTGGAACTTGCCAGATAGGATAGACTGGCTAGAGATCCACCTGTCTCTGCCTCCCCATGAACTCCTGATCCCCCTGCCTCTGCCTTCCCAGCGCTGAGATGACCGTGTGCACCGCGGTGTTGTGGTTCTGTAGTTGGGACCCAGGGTATTGTGTGTGCTGGGCAAGTGCTGTGTCACCTCGGCCCCAGCCCAGCCCCAGACCCCATTCTTGCAGACACAGGCACAAGCACTCGGCGTAGGTAACCTCAGTTCTGTTTATTGTGGTGTGTGGGGGCACAAAGGGACTCATGTGCGTTCTCCAGCCCTCTCCCACAGGCCTCTGTCTTCTGCCTTCCTTCCCGCCTGCTTGCTCCTGTCTCCGCTCTCTGTCAGGAAGCGGAGTGCACTGGCCAAGCCCAGCCGGCGGCGGGCAGCCAGCTCTGTCTGCCCTGCTCAGGGGCCTCGTGGATCACGTTCAATGTTCCTAGCGGCATGACTGCTTCTCAATGACATCCAGGCAGTCTCAGGCCGGGAGGGCTGCCGTGTGGAGCCTAGGGAGGGAGACAGCTCAGTCAAGGCCAGTATGGGGTGGGGACACCCTTCAGTGGACCTAGGCACCGCCCACCCTGCCCCCCCCCCCCCCCGTGGGTCCTCCACCAGACTCACCTCTCCTGGATCTGTCGCAGCCACTGCTGTTGCTCGGCTATCTCCCTCTGCTGTCGCTGAATGTGGCCCGTGAGAGCCCATAAAACGTGGCTCTGTTTGTCAGCTCGAGCCTGTGGGGTAGCATAGAAACCTCAGCTGGGGGTCTGGGTCACCTCCCATCTCCTAACCACTGCCAGGTCTCTCTGTTACAATTCATATGACCCAGCAAATGCCTAAGACCCTTTGGCCTCAGTTTCCCCATTTGTATAAGATAGGACTTGCTTTGTATAATTTGTAAATGGGCATCAAATAGTACTGATTGGGTTCTCAATACATGGCCCCAGATACCACAGTAATGAGCATTTATTGAGCACCTGTTGTTCCCATGGCCCCTGCACTTTGAGGTTCTAGCTTTGCTCTGAAGTGACCGTTCCTGCTCTTATTTTAAAATTTATTTTTTCTAGTGCCATAGCACAAATGTGGAAGTCAAAGGACAACTTTGGGGAGAGGGTCCTCTCCTTCCACCACATGGACCCTAGGCATGGAACTCAGGTCACTGGGCTTGGCAGCGAGGCCTTTACCTGCTGAACTGCCTTGCCAATCCCATTGTTCATTCATTCATTCATTTGAGATGGGGTCTCATGTGGCACAAGCTTAGCTCAGATGTCTGTCTAGAGACCACCTTGGACTCCTGGCCAGCCCTTTATTCCCAAGTGCTGGGGTTGCAGGTGTGTGCACCGCACCCCATTATCCTTCTTTTGTTCTTTTTGACACAGGCTGTCACCATGGAGCCCAGGCTGGCCTCTGACTATGTAGACAAGACTGGCTTGAAACGTTGGCTCCCCCTGCCCCGCCTCCGGGATTCTGGGGTCACAGGCAAGCACCACCATGCCTGGTTCTTTATCTGACTTGCAAATGGGAAAGTGGAGGCCCAGAAGGTCACTGAGGGTAGAACCCCACATACAATTGGGGGTGTCCTCTAGCTCAGGGTTCAGAGGTGGCTTCTGGCTGGGAAGCAGGGCTGTACCCCTCTCAGACCTAGGAGCCCCTTACCTTTAAGGTCTCAAATTCTTGGTGGGCTTGGCCCAGCCAGGCACCTCTCAGCTGGACTTGGAGTCTCCGTACAGTGTCCCGTAGAGCTTGCTGGGCCCGGGCCACTTCTCCCAGCGATAGGGCTGTGGCCTCTGCTTGAAGGTGTAAGACATCCTCCTCTACCTGCTCAACAGATGGCGTGGAGTCAGTGAGGTCACTGGTTCGGCTGCGTTCACCTAGCACTTTATCCCTTTTCCTCTATTATGAGCTAACCAGGACAGTGGGACATCCTCGACTTAACTTTTCCTCAGACTCTTATCCATCCCACAACACCCCAGCTCCAGTGCCTACCTGAATCTCCGACAAGCTGGTGCGTAGCTCCTGTGTTGCATCCCGGCCATGACTGACCTCTGTTCCCAGGAGTCCCAGTGCTCGGTCAAAGAGGCCCAGGCTGCGCCCAGCTTCTGTCAGACGTGCTTCTGTGGCTCTGTACACACTGTTGAGGGCCTGGCCTAGCTGTAAAGCCCCGTGAAAGAGCAGGGTCAGCTCTTCATATTGAGCTGGCTCTGGGCCTCCCAGAGGAGCCACTGGAGCAGGCTGCACGGCTGTCGTTAAGGCCCACAGGAGGCAGAGAGCGAGCATAGCCATGGCTGACAGTCTGGGGGGTGTGGCTCCTGTGCCACTGTGGGCCACCTTTTATTTCCACAGGCTGCCATTAACCCCCTTCTGCCTGGTCAATGGTTAGCCAGCCATGGTTGCACAAGGGCCTGGCAGGGGCGCAGCCATTGCATCAGGCTGATGGCTAAGCAGGCCACGCTGATATCACGCTGGCTAGAGCTCAGGGCCAGCTGTGGCGGGGGTGGAGTGGGGGTGGAGGTGGGGCAGGGGGAGCTCAGGCCCTAGTCTCAGCACCAGGGGCTGTATGACTGCAGGCAGCGTGCCTTGACCCTCAGTTTCCATCTAAGCCCAGGCCTGGCCTCCGTGAGCCACGGCTGTCTACACACTGACGCAGCAGGGCCAGTGTGTCACCCAGAGGGGCCACTGGAGCAGGCTGGAGGCTCCTGACTGTCAGCCATTTACATGAACTCCCGGGCACTGTGTGTCAACCGCTTTCCTTGTCTCCTTTCTGCAAGGGGTCACTGTGGGCGCGGCTGACAGATGGGGGTCACTGTGGGCGCGGCTGACTGACAGCTGGGGGGTCACTGTGGGTGCAGCTGACACCTGGGGGGGGCAAGAGTGACATGACGTCCCCTCCCAGGTTATGAAGCCTGACTCCTGGCCCAGTCTGTGCTCGGTGCTAATTTTGATTTAACTTCCTAGAAGACTCAGGACAAGTACTGCACCTCATTTTCCACCTAGGGGTCCCACGTGTGGTAATACCGTTTGTTGAGCACCCGCTATGTGCACCCAGAAAGAACAGTCATTGATTGCAAATACAAAGTTAGTAAGTAAACCAGGTGTGGAGGCTGAGGCACGAGGAACTTGGGTTCAAGGCCAGCCTGAACTACAGAACTAGACCCTCTCTTCTCTCAAGAAAACAAGGGCTGAGGTAAAGCTCAGAGGAGGAAGGCTTGCTGGGCATGTGCCAGGCTGTGTCCCATTCCCCAGCAGCACAGAAAACGAGTGTTTGGAGTAGAGCGTGGCACCCAGGAGTGCCACAGAGGTGTGCCGTGTGGTGGCTGTCATGGAGGTTATTGGTTGTTGGTATATTGTGTCACAAAGGCTGAGCTGGCAGCGAGATGCCCCCATTATACAGATAGAGCAACCGAGGCCTACAGGGTTTGGGGCTGTGCAGTAACAGCTGGGGAGAGGGGCAGGACCAGGACTCCAGCGCCAGGTTCTGATTCTGTGTCCCCCTGAGAGACAGACTCTGTGTAACTCCAGTGGGCCAGCCAGGTGGTGGTGAGGTGAGGAGGCAGCCATGCCTCCTGGCTATCTGGACCACCTTTTTAAGAGGTTTGTTTGATTGTTTTAGTTGTATGTGTCTGGGGGCAGGGTGTGAGGCATCAGGTCCCCCTGGGGGCTGCCTGATGTGGGTGCTGGGCATTGGGTTTGGATCCCCTCAAAGAGCAGTGGGTGCTCTTAACTGCTGAGCCGCTTCTCCAGCACCCAGGCTACCTGTTTAGACCTCAGCCCTCGGGAGCTGGAGCTGGGGCTCAGCTGGAAGAGTGCTTGCCTAGTTTGCACAAAGCCCTGCCTTCTGTCCCCAGTACTGCCAGGAATAGTGGCACACGCCTGTCATCCCAGCACTTTGGAGGTGGAGACACAGGACGTCAAGAATTTAAAAATCATACCCAGCTAACTGGCAAACTCAAATCTGCCCTGGGCTACGTGAGACCCTGTCTCGAATGCTTGTTGTTGTTTGTGGGTTTTTTTCTGAGACAAGATCTCTCTATGTAGCTTTGACTGGCCTAGAACTCGCTATGTAGACCAGGATGACCTTGAATTCGAATTAAAAAAACAAAACAAAACAAAAACCCCTGGCTCTCAGTGCCCATCTGTGCCTGGTCTTGTACCTTCCTGAATCCAAATGTGTGCGTCAAGTTTTAACTGCTGGGGCAGTGGCGCACGCCTTTTATCCCAGCACTCAGGAGGCAGAGGCAGGCAGATCTCTGTGAGTTCAGGGCCAGCCTGGTCTACAAAACGAGTTCCAGAACAGCCAGGACTGTTACACAGAGAAACCCTGTCTTGGAAAAACCAAACAATGACAACAGGAAAAGAGGTTTTACCTGTCCATGACCCTCTGTGATGCCTGGGACCACAGCCCACCCTGTCCCGAGTGCACCTGCTTCATGACCCTCTCTCCCATGACTGCGTCCCCAGCCCTCTGAAGAGTCCCCACCCCTCAATTCCTCCTTTTTCAGGAACCTGCTCTTCGTGTACCCACATAGCCTCAATTTCAGCAGTCGCCAGGGCTCTGTGCGCAACCTGGCTGTGCGGATCCAGTACATGGCTGGCGAGGACCAGAGCCAGGCTTTGCCGGTCAGTGTGGTGACCCTGCTCTGGAGGGAAGGGGATGGGGCAGGCAGAGGTTGTCCCCAGCGAGTCCCTCATCTTCCGCCTTCTACAGGTCATCTTTGGGAAATCTAGCTGTAGTGAATTCGCCCGAGAGGCCTTCACACCAGTAGTCTATCATAACAAGTATGCAGGGTTGGGTATTCCACATGGCTGACCCTGGGGATCTCTGAGGGGGTCAGGGAGGCTGAGTGTAGGGAGAGTATGCATGGAGCAGGAAGAGCGGAGGCTTAAGTTTCGGCATGCAAATGAGGTAAGTTGAGGCAGAGAGTCATCCTATGAGACTCCCACTCCCTAGCTGGCCCCCAGCCCCTGGCCCTGTCTTACCAGGTCTCCTGAGTTCTACGAGGAATTCAAGCTGCGACTTCCCGCCTGCGTGACCGAGAACCATCACCTCTTTTTCACCTTCTATCACGTCAGCTGCCAGCCCCGGCCAGGAACAGCCCTGGAGACGCCCGTGGGCTTCACCGTGAGCCACTGTTACCCCTCAGCTTCCTCCCGACCCCTCCCCCAAGGTCTCCGGCCACACCTGACCCTCACCATTCATCTTCTTCCCAGTGGATCCCTCTGCTACAGCACGGCCGCCTGAGGACTGGTCCCTTCTGCCTGCCTGTGTCCGTGGACCAGCCTCCACCCAGCTATTCAGTCCTGACCCCGGATGTACGTGCCTGTGCCCCCAACACCGACACCTTCATTGCCCTGGTCCTCACAGCCTCCTCCCGCCTCCCTTCAGTGCTCTGGAGAGCCTTTAGCATCAGTGGGCACCTGTGGGTCCCCTGTGCCTCTTGCCACCCCAATAGAATGTCTCTGTGGGCGGTTGCCTCCTATGTGTCTCTTTCCATACCCTGCAGGCCTCTCCTCTCTCGCTGTCCCCCAGCCTCTCTGTTCCATTGACAGTCTTCCCTTTGTGATTAAAAAAAATCTTTTATTTGTTATTTTGGGGGTGTGGCTCATGTGCCCTGTGTGTGGAAGTCAGAGAGTAAGTTTTCGGAGTCTGTTCTCTGCCATGCAGGTCCCAGGGCTTAGATGCAAGTTATTAGACATGGTGGGTGGTTCCAGTGGGTGAGAGCCTCTTGCTGGCCCTGGGATTTTTATTTATTTATTTATTTATTTATTTATTTATTTATTCATTTATTTATTAAACAAGGTCACACACAACCCAGGCAAGCCTGGAATTCTGGTAGTCAAGGATGACCTTGAACTCCTGATCCTTGCCTCTGTCTCCCAAGTATTGGGATGACAGGCGTGTATCCCCTCCATCAACCCCATTTTATTGCTACCACCATCCTCTTCCCCTTCTACTAGCTAATGAACAAGTCTGACGGTTTCAAATCCCCCCTTAAATGCTATTCCTAGGCCATGGCTTTTTCTAGTTAGTTTTCACTCTGAACATACCCCTCAGTTTCTGTGGGTTTCCAGCCTGCCCTTAGGGACAGGATACCCTGCCACTCCCTCAGGCTGGGCTACTCTCTAGCCATGGTGTCGCAATACGGCCTGGTCTGGTGGCCTGATGCATGGGGGAGGGTCAGCCTGTGCCCACCCCGCCCCTCCCTCCCACAGGTGGCGCTGCCGGGCATGCGCTGGGTGGACGGTCACAAGGGCGTGTTCAGTGTGGAGCTCACAGCTGTGTCGTCCGTGCACCCGCAGGTACGGGGTGGGATGAGAACCCAGGCTCCCTGGCCTGTCCCCCTCCTGCCTACCCCGGGATTGAGCAAGACGCGCTTGCAACTGGCTGGTAAAGGTCTGGCCTCCAGCCACTGGACGTGACTTCAGTGCATCTGATCTAGATTGCTGACTCAGGTGGGGGGTGCACCCTCTGCCCCCCACCCCCGCTCTCTGCTCACTCCATGCCCTTCCCTCTCCTTAGGACCCCTACTTGGATAAGTTCTTCACCCTGGTACATGTTCTAGAAGAAGGGACCTTTCCATTCCGGCTCAAGGAGACGGTGCTGAGTGAGGCCACCGTGGAGCAGGAGCTGCGAGCCAGCTTGGCCGCTCTGCGCCTCGCCAGCCCAGAGCCCCTTGTGGCCTTTTCCCACCATGTTCTAGACAAGCTTGTCCGCCTGGTTGTGCGGCCACCGATCATCGGCGGCCAGATAGGTGAGCCACGGTGGTTTTAGGCCTGTTTCCCCCACCCTGGGTTTCTTCCTGTAGTTCATTTGTTTCTCTGGACTCCCAGAGCACCTCACCCCAGTGCTGGTCCTTTAAGAGCCCCATGAGCTCTTGCACCCTATCTATCCTCCCCTCCTCTGGAAGGTGAGTGGGGACCTGAGAGGCTCTGGGCTGTGGAACTTGACCTTTGCTCTGTCCGACAGTGAACCTGGGCCGAGGGGCCTTTGAAGCTATGGCTCATGTAGCCAGCCTTGTGCACCGGAGCCTGGAGACTGTCCAAGATTCCCGTGGTCACTGCCCGCTGCTGGCTGCCTATGTGCACTATGCCTTCCGCCTCCCTGGCGGTGACCTCGGCCTGCCAGGCGGTGAGTGTTAGTGGGGAATGCTGGGCCACAGGAAACAGTGGTGAGAACAGCACACTAAGCAGGAGAGAATAACCCCTCCGTCAAGGCCCCGGCGCCTCACGGCCTCGCTTGGGTGACTTACGAGGTAGACACCATCTCACCCACTTTGCTCTGGCCGCAGGGCATGTTTCTACACACTTGACCAGCAACTGATGCAGCCCATCAACAAGATGCTGAGAGCAGAGCTTAAGACAGGCTGCCTGGTGTTGAGCGACCATTCTGCTGCCTAGACGCTCTGTGATCCTGGCCTTGCCTCTCCGAACCTGTTTTCCCATTTTTATCATTCATTCATTTATTTATTTATTTATTTTGGGGGCAATTTCTTTGTGTAACTTTGGCTGTCCTGGAACTCACTCTGTAGACCAGGCTGGCCTCGAACTCACAGAGGTCCGCCTGCCTCTGCCTCCCGAGTGCTGGGATTAAAGCCGTGTGCTGCCACCACCCGGTTTGTTTTCCCATTTTTAAATGGGGGTAATAGTAGTGCTCACTTCATGAGGACACCGATGGTCACAGATGGCATTGATCTTGGAAAGTTCTTCCTGCAGTGAGCATTCACTGAGATTGGCTTTGGCGGGGTCTGAGAATGTAGCTCAGTGACTTGCATGAGGCACTGGGTTTGAACTCCAGCACCAGAAAGAATGGCGGTGAGGGCCAGGTGGTGGCGCATGCCTTTAGTCCCAGCGCTTGGGAGGCAGAGGCAGGCAGATCTCTGTGAGTTCGAGGCCAGCCTGGTCTACAGAGCGAGATCCAGGACAGACTCCAAAGCTACACAGAGAAACCCTGTCTTGAAGGGGAAAAAAAAGTGGTGAGGGGGCATAGAGGGAGGGACAGAAAGGGAGAGAGAGAAGGAAAGAGGAGAGGAAGGGAGAGAGGGACTTGGGCTGGGGGAAGCTCCTGGTAGCTTAAGTGTTTAGCCTGCACAAGACCTTGGGTTTCATCCCCAGCACTGAAAGAGAAGTTAGCTTTTTCTCATTGTGCATAATGAATAGCAGCTGTGAACACACAGGCCCCAGGCTCTGTTCCCAGTGTGTTCTGTTGCCCCAAGTGGCTGTGAGGCAGTAGCCATGTCCAGCTCCATTTTACGGTGAGAACGTGGAAACTCAGAGAAGGGCAGTGATTTCACCAGGGCTGCTGTTTGGGAAGGGCCTGGGGTCATCCTGGCAGGGGCTGAGCTGATGGTTCCCTCTCTCCTCAGGGGTCCCTCCACCAACGGTGCAGGCGGCCACACTGGCCCGCGGCTCTGGCCGCCCCACCAGCCTCTACCTGACACGCTCCAAAAGTATCAGCAGCAGCAACCCTGACCTGGCCGTGGTCCCCGGCTCTGTGGACGATGAGGTGTCCCGCATCCTAGCCACCAAGGTAGGGCAAGGGGGCCCGAAACCTCCAGCCTCAAAGGCCTGGCTGCAGGCTCGGTGGGCGGGTGAAGAATCTCCATGCTGATGGAGGAAGGAAAACCAGAAGTCGCTGTTCAGAAGAAGGCTGTGGCCCGGCTGTGTGGCCCAGCTGTGTGGCCCGGCTGAGGCTCTGACAGCTGCAGGGCTGCTCTGGGGACTCTGCACTGTTCAGCTGACTGGAGAATGGGGGAAAAGGGCTTGGCCTGGCTCAACAAAGATGTCCATGGTTCACCAGGTGCATGTACACATGCAGCCTGTGCACACTAATACAAAGGTGTGTGTACACATGTGGCCTGTGCACACTAATACAGAGGTGTGTGTACACATGTGGCCTGTGCACACTAATACAAAGGTGTGTGTACACATGCAGCCTGTGCACACTAATACAAAGATATGTGTACACATGCAACCTGTGCACACTAATATAAAGGTGTGTATACACATGCAGCCTGTGCACACTAATACAAAGATATGTATACACATGCAGCCTGTGCACACTAATACAAAGATGTGTGTACACATGCAGCCTGTGTACACTAATATGAATGTGTGTGTACACATGCAGCATGTGAACACTAATATGAAGGTGTGTGTACACACACAACCTGTGCACACTAATACAAAGGTATATGTACACATGTGAAGGTATAGATATGTGTGTCCCTTGTACATATGTGCACAGATGCATATACATATGTAGCCTATGTGCACACGTACATTGATATATGCACACACTGCACATACACATATACACCATGCACATACATTCACAAGTGCATATGGACAGGCCCCATGTGTACATACATACATGAATACATATGTACATGCTCTCCATGCTCATATCTACATGGATCCAAATGCATATGCACTCCAGGCAGTTACACACTGTGCGAACACATGCACACTGCACATTTCCCAGGTTTGTGCATGGCACATGTGTGCTCTGGGACAGTGTCCACACGGTCTCCCATACCGCCTTCCCTGTGCTCGGCTTGGGACATCATCCCTTCTCTGTGTATCTTCAGGGCGTGGACCGCTCCCACTCCTGGGTGAATTCTGCTTACGCTCCGGGAGGCAGCAAGGCTGTGCTGCGGCGGGTGCCCCCATACTGCGGGGCTGAGCCCAGACAGGTGCCCCCCCACCTGCCCCACGTGTGTCCCCTTTGCATGAGTTCCTCCCGCCTTCCCTGCTGCAGTGACCTAATCCCTCAGGGACAGCAAGGGCCCGTGACTGTCTGGGGCTGTGGAGGTCTGTGTTGTAGGTATCTGGTCAGCCTAAGGCCTTGTGCTACCACCTAGGCCACTGCGTGTTTGGGGTGTGGCTCAGGGCAGAGTTCTTACATAGCAGACATGAGGTTCTGGGTTCCATCGCCAACACCACCAAGAAGTAAAATTAAGATTAAGAAGCAAGGCTGGGTGGTGGTGGCCCATGCCTCTGATCCCAGCACTCGGGAGGCAGAGGCAGGTGGATGTCTGTAAGTTTAAGGCCAGTCTGCTCTACATGGTGAGTTGGAGGCCATCCAGGGCTTCACAGTGAGACCCTGTCTTAACAAAGAAACAAAAAACATTGAGAAAAAACATAGACCAACAGAGACAGAACATTGTGTGGTGGTATGTGAATGGGTGCAAATGATATGTAAACCTACCCACCTATAACTTCGCTGCCCTGCATGGACGTTCCCCACCCTTTAACCCATCTCTGCCTTAGGGACATCTAACCATCCCCTTGGCATAGACAACCCTTATGAGGGTGAAGCCCTGGACCCCTGGAGCTCCCCACCTGTTTTCATACAGGGGTTTCCCCAATTTAGCTCCTTCCAGGGACCTGTATGAGGAGGGGCTTTACCTGCAGTAGACCTGGGCTCCATCCCCCTTGGCTCAGGCCCTGTCCTGTGCCCCAGCTGATTGGCTGCCTCTCTGAGTCCCTCAGTTTTTAAGATGGAGATAGCACACCAAATGTTCAGGTGCCTGCCTGTAATCCCAACTCTTGGGAGATAGAGGCAGGAGTTGACGGTTACCCTGGGCTACATCAGATCTCATCTCAGCAAAAGCAAACAAAAAGACCCAGTAAAGTGCTCAGCAACATGGTCCCAAGCATGGGCATAGGGTAGGGCCCCAGTGGGGTCTCCCTGAGCTACAGTAGACATCCTAGAAATAGACACCCATCAAACAAGTGAGCAGATTCAGAAGTGCTGGCATAGATGCTTTAACAGACTGGCACTGGGACTCAGCAAGTAGAGCGCTGGCCCAGCATATACATAGCCCGGGCTCCATCCCTAGAACCACATAAACCAAGCATGGTGGTACACGCCTGTAAACCTAGCCTTTGGAGATGGAGGCAGGAGGATCAGGAGTTTAAAGTCATTCTTGGCTACATAGAGAGTTTGAGGCCAGCCTGGAGAACATGAGACCCTGTCCCAAAAGGAAAAGGCTACGATTGGAGTTCATTGGTAAGACATGTCCTCAGCTTGTGTGGCTGGGCCACACTGGGCTAGGAATATGACCCAGGGCTTTGAGGAAGCTAGGCAAATACTCCAACAGCTCAGGCCCAGGCCCAACCCACCCCCAGCATTAAAAATATGTATTAGATTTGTTTTATGAGTATGAGTATTTTACCTACGTGTATGTCCATGCTGCACTTGCCTGGGGCCCTCAAAAGTCAAAAGCAGGCATCCGATCCCCTGGACCTGAAGTTACAGACAGTTTAAGTCACCATGTGGATGCTGGGATCTAACCAGGCTCCTCTGCAAGAGCAGCCAGTGCTCTTAACTGCTGACCATCTCTAGTCTCCACTCACAGCATTTTTAATCAGGATAGCCCTCAATTTCCTGAAAGGTCAGTTAGGCCTTGGGGAGCCAAGAGGAGGTGGCCAGGTAGTAACAGGGTGGTATCCCAGGCAGGAAGTGGTCTTCAGAGTGTGTGGCCTGGCTCAGGCATGCTAAGTAAGCAGTGCATGATGGGCCATGGCAGCTACAGGGTGCTCAAGTCCCAGTGGCTGAGCCAACTCCATCACTGAGCCTTTTCTCCTGACCAGAAAACCAGACAAAGAGTGAAGCTTGGACCACGGTACCCATTTCCCAGAGGGGCATGCTGAGGCCCTGTGAGGCCCTGAGCAAGGCTGGAGCAGGAGGCCAGGCCTGTAGTCCCAGCACATACTGTCTTCGCTGTCTTACCTTTCTTCCTGTTCTTTTTCTTTCTTGTTGCTGCACACCTCCTCCATGTTCACACACTCCACCTGGTGGTCAGGCCCTTCCATTTAACTCTTGACCTCATCCTGGTCCCCTGGTACCTCTGGCCTCCTCTGATCATGAATTCCTTTCCCCTGTCTACAGTGGTGCCCTGACTTTTGGGCCAGGGCCAGCCTGTCTCTGCTGCACCCCCTGCACTCACCCGACACCATCACCTCATCTTCACGGTTACTCCTGACTCCGTCCCTCCCAGCACGCCCCTTTCCTGGAGCCCAGAGCCTTGCCCATACCAAGTGCTCTACCACGGAGCCAGATGTTTTTGGTGTTTGTTTTGTGATTTGAGGAGTACTGTTTGGTTTGGTTTTGTGCTTTGAGACAAATTCTTGCTATGTAGCCCATGATGGCCTGGAAGCCACACTGTTCCTGCCTCTGCCTCCTGAGCAATGAGATGACAGGTGTACCCCACCGTGTCCAGCTCCCTCTTTTCTGAACACATCTGATTTCCACTGCTCCTTCACCTGCCCTCACCTACACTGTCCCAGGTCCTCCCACAGCGCCTGGCCATGCCCAGGGTTCTCCTTCTATCCACGAACCCATTCACACAGACCTGTGTCTCTCCCTCTGCCCTCCCTGCCTGTGTGGCCCCGCCCATTGTCTCCGTCCATTCTGTTACTAGAACAAAGTACTCAAGACCAGGCCATTTATAGAGTAACTAGCCAGGTGGCGGTGATGACACAGGCCTTTAATCCCAGCACTCGGGAGACAGAGCCAGGCGGATCTCTGTGAGTTCGAGGCCAGCCTGGGCTACAGAGAGAGATCCAGGACAGGCACCAAAACTACACAGAGAAACCCTGTCTCGAAACACAAACAAAGAGTAACTAGTTAATTCATGCCTCCAGATGCTAAGTGAAGCTCCAGAGCACAGGCCTCTTCCTGCTGTATCATGTGGTGAAGGATAGCCCATGGTGACAGAGGCAGTGAGCTAACTCGGGTCTCTCCCTTCTTCCCCTACCTTCTCCAGCCTCCCTGCTTTTCTCCCTCTCCCCCTCCTCCCTCCCTCTCTTCCTTCTTTTTCTTTCTCTTTCCCTATTGTGAGGCAAGGTCCCCCTTGACTTGGAGCTCACAATTCTCCTGCCTCAGCGTCCTCAGCACTAGGATTACAGGTGTGCTCCACCTTGCCTGCCCTTCTCTTCCTCTTCTGAAGCCACTAATACTACTGTTAGGGTTCCCACCCTCAAAGCCTCACCTAATGCTAGTCACCTACAAAGGTTCCACCACCAAATGCCATTAACATGGCCATCCTGGGCTACATGAGACCCTGTCTCAAAAAAAAAAAAAACAGAAAACCAAACACAAAATCTCGAACACATGAATGAAGTTTCTGGAGATGTGTTCAAACCCTAGCATAAATCCCTCCTCTGTTCATGCTGACCAAGTCCCATCTCTCTCTGATCCTTCCTCCATCGCGTAGCCTCATCTCTGTCCCATCCACATCACTAACTCACCCTGCCATCCCATGCTTCCATCCCATCCATCCTAGGCCATCGACCGCAGCTCCAGCCGTGCCTCTTCTTACCTCGAGGCCTCCTCCTCGGCCCTGCCAGCCCCTCAGCCAAGATACACTGTGCAGAAGGTAGAGGGGGGACTAGGGTGGCTGGTCTGATGTCCACCCCGCTGCTCCACAGCAAGGGGTCCAGTGCTCCTCCTCACATCCAGAGCCCAGCCAGGGCTGGAATCTGCTCTCACCCCACCCCGCATGGCCTGCCGCTGCTTTGACCCCCAACCAGGCTTAGGCTGCATCCCCCAGTCACGCCTTCCCTGGGGTGTGTGGGAGGGTGGCACCTGGCTGTCGGTAACCCTGGCCCCGCCCACAGCTGCTGCACGAGGAGCTGGCTCTGCAGTGGGTTGTGAGCGGCAGTGCGGTTCGTGAGGTGGCCCTTCAGCATGCCTGGTTCTTCTTCCGGCTCATGGTGAGGACTTCCCCGTCCTGGGAGACCTTTGAGAGAAAGTGCCTCGAAACTGCACTTGAAACCCTAAGACATGACCTTGAGGCTCTTCCGTAAGGAGAGATGGAGGTCACCTTGACAGTGAACCCCTCTTTAGAGAGGACTCCTCAACCCAGAGATGGGGCCTCCTTCCTCCAAGAGACACTGAGTACTGAGAGATCAGGTTTGCAGACCCCCAAGATTCCTTCCAGTGTGTCTTTGTGTCTTCTCCCCCCATCTGCCTGCCCTGTCCCCACCAGTCCATCCCCCATAATCCTCCAAGAGGCCGGGGAGAAGGTCAGAGGAAGGTTCTTGTCACACACTTGACAAGTCCCTGGTACTTGTGGACCAGCCAGCCCAGCCAAATCAGGGTGCTCCAGCCTCAGTGAGACCCGGCTCCAACAAGAGGTGGGGGCGGGGCTCTGCAGGCATGTACATGCAGACACCCACCAAACTCTGGGTTCTGAGGCTCCACCGTGGTCCCCACCTGCTCCTCAGATCCTTCCCACTGCCCCCACTCAGGCTCCACCAGTGTCACCCCTTAAGCCCACTGTTCTTTTTTTTATGTATATGGTGCTCTGTCTGCATGTACACCTGCATGCCAGAAGAGGGCATCAGATCCCATTAAAGATAGCCAAGAGCCACCATGTGGGTGCTGGGAATTGAACTCAGGACCTCTGGAAGAGCTGCCAATGTTCTTAACCACTGAGCCACCTCTTTAGCCCCAAGCCAGACCATGCTTCAGCTGCAGCTACTTAGCTCAGAGCCATTTACATTCCCCTTCCTCGCCTGTAGTGCCCCATCTATCACCCCAGTTTCTCTCAAGCCCCAGCTATGTATCTGAAGCTCCTCCCACAGCCCTCCAGCACCTCCCATGGGACAGCCCTGCCCACAGCCTTTCAAGTTACGCCCTGCCTACCCGCCTCATCCCCAGATCAAAAGCATGGAGCTACATTTGCTCCTGGGCCAGCGACTGGACACTCCCCGAAAGCTGCGCTTCCCTGGGCGCTTCCTGGATGACATTGCAGCCCTGGTGGCCTCTGTGGGCCTGGAAGTTGTCACCCGAGTCCATAAGGTGAGGAGGGACTGGGGCTCTTGGAGGAAAGTGACCAGGTGGCAGACCAGTGCTGCGGTCAGAGACGGAGTGTGCCACGTGTGTCTGGGCATCAATGGTCTCTTTCTTAAGCACCTGTGGTGTGCATAGCCCTGGCTGCGTGGAGAGGCACAGGAGTAAACAAGACAGGTCAAGTCCCTGCCCTCACAAAGCAGCTTTAGAGGAAAAGTGAAAGGTGAGGTGGGTGAGGCCTGGGAGCTGCAGGCAGGAGGGATGGCAGGTGCAAGGGTCCTGGGGCAGGTTTGCAACTGGGCAGTGAGGGTGAACGTGGCTGAGGTAGAGGAATCAACGGAGAGTAAGAGTTGGTGAGGACGTGGAGGGCGTGGGGCACATCCTGTGTCTCTTAGCTTAGCACCAGTACACAGTAGGAGCATAGTAAATGAATGTTGCTATTCTGAGGCCCTGATGATCGTCGAGGCCCCAGGATCACCAGTTCCAGTCCCCACAGGAATTAGGCAAACAGCGGTCCTGGTCACAGTATTCTTATGGAAGCATTCATTGAGCACCTTCTGCATGCTTCCAGCTGGATCATAGCCATCCATGAAGTGTGAATGTTATCTCTACTTTACTGATAGGGAAACTGAGGCAGAGAGTGCAGAATAGCGTAACCTGGTACCAGGCTGCTGGGGAAGGAGAGGTAAAAGGATTTGAATCCAAGTCACCCTCTTCTGTGGGGGTGTATGGGGGCCAGAGAGAAAGCTCCCCTCAGACATAATAGCCATTGCACTACTCCATCCAACCATATTCTGCAAAAGTGTCTCCTATTTTTTTTTATTAAAAAAAAAATTAAGTTGGCTAGTGGTGGCACACACCTTTAATCCCAGCACTCAGGAGGCAGAGGCAGGAGGATCTCTGTGAGTTCAGGCCAGCCTGGTCTACAGAGTGAGTTCCAGGACAGCCAGGGCCACACAGAGAAACCCTGTCTCGGAAAGCCAAAAAGAAATTTAAAAAAAAAATTTATATGGATGATTGCTTGGCCTGTGCGCTATGCTCAGTGCCCTTGGAGGCCAGAAAAGGACTTTGGATCCCCTGGTCCAGGAGTCACAGATGATTGTAAGCAGCCATGTGGGTGCTGAGACTCAAACCCCAGGTCGTCTGGAAGAGCACGCCTTAACCACTGAGCCACTCTCCAGCCCCATATCCTGATTTTTTAAATTGCATTTATTTATCTGTTGTGTTGTGTGGGTGTGTGAAACATGGTGCATGTGTGGACCTCAGAGCCAGCGTGCCAGCCCATCTCTTCTGATTTTACCTTATTTTTAGACAGTCTCACCCTGTAGCCCAGACTGGCCTGGAACTTGCTGTGGAGACCGGGCTGGCTCCCAACTCAAAGAGGACCACCTGCCTCCCAAGCACTGAGATTAAAATCGTGTGCCGCCATGGTCCACTCTCCTGGATTTTAAAGAGATGTCATTTGAGGATGTGATAGGAACATTTCAGGTTTGGGAAATGCTGCCCTTGTTACGCAATACCAGCGACCTTGGTGTCCCTGGAGCTGTCCCAGCGCTGACATAAGTGTCATTGATGGGCACCACACTTCACGCATTCCTTTGGCATGTTATGAACACCAGCTGTATCTGGCTCCATACTCAAGGCATCCCAAGCAGGTGTGGTGGTGCGCGCCTGTGGTCGCTGCATTTGAGAGGTTGGTACAGGAGAGTCACAAGCTTGAGGTTAGCCTGGGCTGTGAGATGCCAGCTTTATCACTCCTCTAAGACTGCTGGACTAGCAGCCAGGACCACAGGTTTCCTTCACAGCTTTGGCACACAGTAGGTGCTCAATAGATGCTCATTAAATGATTGCTGGCGGTGTACCGTTAGAGCACATTGATTCGCTGGAACACAATGATAAGCACTTAAGCAGAATCGAAGTGTTTCTCTGTATGTAAGTAGGCTGCAGGGCTTCCAGAGTTTGGCCAGGCCCTCCCCGTCCAGCAGAGGTTTCAAGCAATGAAAGAGTACCTCACCTCCTCTCCAATCTCATTGGCCAGAGTATGGTCACTGTCAGCTGCAAGGGAGCCTGGGAAATGTGTCCTGTTGAACTCTGAAGTCCTGACGTAGAGAGTGGGTTATCCAACTCTGGGTGGGAGAAGAAAGAAAAATGTATTGTGGGACTGAGTGTGACGTGGTGGCCTTTGATCCCAGCTCTGGGGTGCAGAGACTGGTGGACCTCTGTGCACTTGAGACCAGCGTGGTGAGCTCTGGGTCAGCTAGGCCTACACAGGGAGACCCTCTCGCAAATAATAAAAATAAAGCAAAATAGTATTGTGAGTAGATCGTGGAGGGGGAGGAAGGCGGGGAGGAAGGCAAGGAGTTAAGGAAGTCATGCAGAGGTGAGCCAGGCTGGGCACTGTCGGTGTGGACTGACAGGACCTGTGTCCCCAGGACATGGAGCTGGCTGAACGGCTGAATGCCAGCCTGGCCTTCTTCCTCAGTGACCTCCTGTCCATAGCGGACCGAGGCTACATCTTCAGCCTGGTACGAGCTCACTACAAGCAGGTAGGTATGCATGGTGGAGGGTGTGGGGTGTGGCAGATGGCGTCGTGGGACCCATGGAGTCTGTGGGCACGGGGATGCTGATGTCAACCCTGGCATCCCCTCCCTTGCAGGTGACCACTCGGCTGCAGTCTGCCCCCAACCCAGCAGCACTGCTGACCCTTCGAATGGACTTCACCCGCATCCTGTGTAGCCATGAGCACTATGTGACCCTTAACCTCCCCTGCTGCCCCCTGTCACCCCCAGCCTCCCCCTCCCCCTCAGTGTCCTCCACTACTTCCCAGGTAGGCGGGCCTCCTCCTCCCCCTTTTCGCCTGAAGGCACACCTTCAACTCATCTGATACATTTCTGTTCACTCCCTTCTGGTCCCCTGCCCTGGCACACCCCTGACCTTTGACTTTTCACCTCTGTCTTCACCCATGACTTCTCAGAGATTTCCTAGGAAAAATGACTCCTTTTGGTTCCCAAATTCAATTCTTGGACTTGCATTCAGGCTGCTGTTTCTCAGCCTTTTGAGTTTTGACTCCATGTCATAACTCCTCATGGATGGGTTATCCCTTTAAAGATTTATTTATTTTTATTTTATCTGTATAACTGTGCACCACCTGGTATTGGTGGAGGCCAGAAGAGGGCACTTGGTCCCCTGGAACTGGCATTACAGGTGGTTGTGAGCCACCATGTGGTTGCTGGGAATTGAACCCAGGTCCTCTGGAAGAGCAGCCAGTGCTCTGGACTGCTGAGCCAGCTCTCCAGGTCCTCTGACCTTTAACCCTATGCCCGCTGACAGTACTGTCACACTGATATTGTCATCTTTCAGTAAGTGAGCAAAATACTGTGATGGCACTTCCTTGGAGATGTTTCTCATTTCAAGTTTTATTTGCTTTTTGGGGGGCATCTGTGTGCTGTGATGATAGTGTGGCGCTCAGAGAACAGCCCACAGGAGTCGCTTCTCTCCTGCACTATGTGGCCTCGGGGATCAAACTCAGCTTGTTAGGCTTAGTGGAGAGTGTCTTCCTGGCTGAGCCCTCTTCCTGGCTCCTCCGGAAGCACTTTTAGGAGGGGAAAGTGGGAAATATCCAGATTTAGGATCTGTGCGTTCATCTCTCCCCTCCCAGCCACTCATCTCCAGCTCTTGGTGCTAATTTCAGTCACTGCCATGGTGGCCATGGTGGTGACTTTTACCTCTGACCCTTGACCCTGGGCATCCACTCTACCATCTGCAGAGCTCCACCTTCTCCAGCCAGGCCCCTGACCCTAAAGTGACCAGCATGTTTGAGCTAAGCGGACCTTTCAGGCAGCAGCATTTCCTGTCTGGGCTCCTGCTGACAGAGCTGGCCCTAGCCCTGGAGCCTGACGCTGAAGGGTGAGCATGGGGCCTGGGTGTGGCCAGCGGAGAGTGACGTGGACCCAGGGCCACGGCTGAGCACCCTGTCACTCCACAGGGCCTCCCTTTTGCACAAGAAGGCCATCAGCGCCGTACACAGCCTGCTCTGCAGCCACGATGTTGACTCCCGTTACACAGAGCCCACCGTGAAGGCCAAAGTGGCCGAGCTGTACCTGCCCCTGCTCTCCCTTGCCAGGGACACACTGCCACGGCTGCATGGCTTTGCCGGTCAGAGGGCTGGGGAAGATGGGGTTTCATGGGCCAGAGACTTGATGTGGGGAGGGAGAATCAGATTACGGGCGGGGGAGGGGGGGAGGGCTGGTCAGCCTGAGGGTGAGTAGAGCAGGGTCAGGCTCTCACAGCATTGCATCAAGCCAGTTAGTTACCTCTCCGAACCTTAAGTCTCACCTGGAAAGAGAAACCGTGTTGGCATCCGTTATGATAAAGAAACACATGTGGAGAATGGTTGTCAGCCCGTGTGTCGAGGGGCCTCCTGATGATATGTGTGGCCTTCTGAGAGGAAGGGGGAAGGCTCAGCGGGAAGCAGGCAGGGGAGAGGACGGCCTAGTGCTCTTGTCTTTGCTCATGAGTCTGTTCTTAGCTGCAAGTGTTTCTTCGTGGCATTCAGGAACACTCTAGGGCAGTTGTTTGGATACAGAGGGACCTGTAGATTCATGCCTTTCCTAAGAATGGGGAAATTCTCAGCTCTTCTAAATTTTTTTCCCTGCCTCCTT
>CABHPH010111694.1:843-61169 GCA_902168325.1 Peromyscus nudipes
CACACACACACACACACACACACACACACACACACACACACACACACACACACCTACTCTCTGAGCTTATCTGCTCAAATCTTCCCCATCTTTGCTCTAGCCTCTTCTGGCTGTTTCCTGATCTGTCAAGTGTGCTCAGCCACGGGAACTTTGGTCCAGTCTCCCTGCCTGGGTTGTGTGTGACTCCCTCATATTTCTTTGTAACCTGCTTCTTTGGCCATTGTGCATCTTTGCCTAGTTGTCAGTTTTCCAGCAAAGTATTTCCCAACTTCCCAAGTCAGACTTGCATATTGGTTTAGGATTCCTCATTTGCTTTTGCTCATGGGTTTCTAACTTATTTATAGTTTGCCTCCTCCTGTCAAAATGTAATCTTCCCCAGAACAGGGAGTGGTGTTTGTTTGGTTCATTCCTTTGTCCCCAGGGCCTAGCAGAATTCCCGAGAAACAGATAGTTTTTAGTATTTGTAAATGAATGAATGATAACTACTTCTCAGAGCTATGAGGATTCAGTCAGGTCAGGAGCCTGCAACTGAGAGCTCACTTGACTTTTGGTATTGTACTTGTTGTTGAGACAGGTTCTTGCTCTGAAGCCTAGGCTGGCCTTGAGCTCCGGGGGATTCTTGGCCTCCCACACTACCAGAATTAGGGTTGTGGGCCACCATGCTCCACTGGCTTCATTGGTTATAGTCAACTCCATTCATTTACATGCAGCCTGGGGCAGCAGTCTGATAGTTGCAAGAGAGATCTGAAAAGTCTCAAATATTTACTCTCGGCTGATTCTTAAGTTAGATGACTTAAGCTGCATGCCTAGCACCATGGCTGGGACACACTATAGACAGTAAGTGATAATTCTGCTGGAGGCAGGTGGTGCAGTTTTCATGTTATTATCAGTTAATGTCACCAAAAGGGCATTGTGGGGCTGCGAATATAGCTCAGTTGGTAGAGAGCTTTCCTACCATGCAGGAAACCCTGAGTTTGATTCCTGCACCACATAAAACTGAGTATGGTGGCACACCTTTTGTAATCCTAGTACTTGGGAGGTGGAAGCAGGAGAACCAAATCTTCATAGCCATCCTCAGCTACATATCAAGTTGGAGGCCAGCCTGAGCTACAATGAGACCCTGTCTGAAAAAAAAAAAAAAACCCAAAAAACAAAGTGTGAAATTGTACTTTTCTCTATAGATGTTCATGCTCTATGCTTATTAATATTGTTTGTCCTTTGCATTTTTACCATAATTTGAGCTGGAACAAATTTATAAATTTATAAAACATGGACGTTATGTTTGAAGAGCTAGTGTAAGGGAGTAAGAGGTGACTGTGGTTGATATGGGCCTGATGTGCCAACTCAGGGCCCTCTTCCTAGCTCCCCTGTGTCTCTGTAGTTCCTAATGCATGTCTGCAGCATTTAAGATGCCTTTCAGCATCATGTGTGATACTCTATTTTTTTTTTCTTTCGGTTTTTCGAGACAGGGTTTCTCTGTGTAGTTTTGGTGCCTGTTCTGGATCTCGCGCTGTAGACCAGGCTGGCCTCGAACTCACAGAGATCCACCTGCCTCTGCCTCCTGAGTGCTAGGATTAAAGGCGTGTGCCACCACTACCCAGCTCATGTGTGATACTCTAAAGCTTAAGTGCTAGCATACTGACTAATTTCTTTTTCTTAATTTCCAGGGAATAATAAGTCACAAAGGGAGGAGCTGGACTCCATCCTCTTTCTTTTTGAAGTAAGTTTTGGTTATTATTATTATTATTATTATTATTATTATTATTTTAGCTTTTATGAAGTCCTTGTTAAAAATAAGATATTTTATTTGATCCTTAATTTTACCTGAAGACAAATAGATATGACTGTGCATGGCTGTACCCTGCCCTCTACCAGCTTTTACAACAGATAATGCTAAAAATGTTCATGTGATTTTTCTTTTTAAAAAATGTACTGAAGTTTCCCTTGTATGAACAACTAGATGTAAAGGTACTAGTTGGAAGAGTAAACACATTTTAAATAGTAATAACTTTTGCTGTTTTCCTTTTCATATGAACTTTTATGTGAGTTTTACATAAATGTCCTCTGTCCCCAAACTATAGGTGACCTGTCTTACTGACATGTGGATTTGACATACAGAAACTCAGTTTTTCCATATATATGGAATATTTTAAAAATTATTTATTTTTATGTGTATGGATAGGCGTGTGTTACCTGCATGTGTGTCAGATCACTTAGGACTGGAATTACAGATGGTTGCTAGATGCCTTGTGTGTGCTGGGATTGTATCTGGGTTCTCTTGAAAAATGGCCAATACAGCTCTTAACCACTGAGACTCTCCAGCCCCTCAATACATTATTTTTGACATTGATGGGGTTATGCTTTTTGCGTATCTATGTCTCTGTGTACATAGGTTGTCTTTAAAGCTGGAATGATGTTTGGCTGTGGGTTTTTTTTAAATTAAATTAGATTTTATTTGTGTACATGTGCATAGCTGTGCCACAGGCATACCCCACAGCAAGCATATGAAGGTCAGAGGACAGTCTGCTACAGTAAATTCTCTCCTTTCCCCATGTGGGACCCAGGGATTTAGCTCAGGTTGTCAGGCTTGATAGAAGGGGCCTTTGCCTGCTGAACCGTTTTGCCAGCCCCTTGGCAGTGTTTTTGCTTTTGAATATTTTTGAGACAGGGTCTCTCAGTGTAGCCCTACCTGTCCTAGAACTCTGTATAGACCATGCTGGTTTTGAACTTGAAGAGATGTGCCACCACATCTAGCTTTTGGCAGTGTGTGTGTGTGTGTGTGTGTGTGTGTGTGTGTGTGTGTGTAATATAAAATTCTTCTTACTCAAATGTACTAGGCAGGTGCTAGATTATGAACACCAGAAAAACTAGAATCAGCTACAGATTAATAAATTATAAGTTAAGAAAAACATTTACTTACTTATTTGGTGTGTGTGTGTGTGTGTGTGTGTGTGTGTGTGCATATTTCACAGTGCCTATGTGGGGAGGTCAGAGGACAACTTTTGGGAGTTGGTTCTATCCTTCTACCAAGTGGGCTCTGGGAGCAAACTCAAGCACTTTTCCAGAGTGAACTACATAGTGGACCCTCTAGATTATAAATTCAGAATGTTAATTATTCATAGTTTGAAGTAGTGTGTACATAGTTTGGTGTAAGAAGATAAACTGGGGGTTGGGGATTTAACTCAGTGATAGAGCGCTTGCCTAGCAAGCACAAGGCCCTGGGTTCGATCCTCAGCTCCAAAAAAAAAAAAAAAAAAAGATAAACTGAAGCTGGGCAGTGGTGGTGTATGCCTTTAATCCCAGCACTCAGGAGGCAGAGGCAGGTGGATCTCTCTGAGTTTGAGGCCAGCCTGGTCTACAGAGTGAGTTCTAGCACAGCCAGGTTACAAAGAGAAACCCTGTTTCAAAAATGAATGAATGAGTAAATAAATAAATATAAAAAGAAAAGTGTGTATGGGGTTATGTGTACATGCATACATACTTGTGAAGGGCAGAAATCAGCTTTGGGGCTTAATGATACGTACCTTTAATCCTAGCGTTCTGGAGGCAGAGGCAGGCAGATCTCTGTGAGTTCAAGGCCAGCTTGGTCTACACAGAGAAACCCTGTCTTGAGGAGGAGGAGGAGGAAAAAGAGGAGGAGGAGAAGAAGAAGAAAATAGTATAGAAGAAGAAAGAGAAGGAGAAGGAAGAGAGAATAGTATTACCTGGCTCTAGGGATGGCTCAGTGGGTAGAGCATCTGCCACACAAGCCTGACAATCTGAGTTGGGATTCCTCAGAACCCACTTGAAAAGCCAAATAGGGTAGAGGAAATGTCTAAAATCCCAGCATACCCCAGGGCTGGGGATTTAGCTCACTTGCCTAGCAAGCCCTCAGCTCAAAAAAATTTGATCCTCAGCTCAAAAAAAAAAAAAAAAAAAAAAAAATCCCAGCATACCCCTACTGGGAGATAGGAGAGTGAGACAGGAGAAGCTCTCAGGCCAGCTTACCTTGTATACATAGAAGTGAACAGGAGAGACTCTGCCTTAATCTTAAGTAGAAGATGAAGACTGACATCTGAGATTGCCCTTTGACCTGTGAATGTATGTCATGGTTGGTTTTTGTACACACACACACACACACACACACACACACACACACACACACACACAGCTACTGCTACATGTACTCTTGAGTAATTTGTTGTGTACTTTTGTTTGGTTTTGAGTGTAACGGAAGCATCACCATGGCATACTATCATCTGTGACTTGTCTAGTACTCCCAGCTTATTTCTAATAGTTATTCCACAATTTAAAATTCAGCTTCAATTTATCCATTGGGTGTTTTTTTTTCTTGTCTGTAGATAATGGCCAACTTTTTCAGTGGTCTTTTTTTTTCTTCCATGTAATGCGCTGGCTTAGCCTTATATTACATTTGCAAATAGAAGTGATAAAAATAATCATTATATTTTTATCCTAAAGAGAGTTTCACTTATGTTCATGTTTTACCAATAAGACTAACATATTCTGTAATTTTTAGTAGCTGCTCTATCAGATCACACAAGCTTGTTTCCATTTCTAGTGTGGTCAGATTATTTGAAAACAAATAGATGGGTTTTTTACATTTTCAAGTTTCCCTTTTCTCTGTATTAATTAGATGATGAATCTTGTGCATTCCAATTCTAGATTTCAGGGACTAATAATTTGCTGGCATTTAAGGATTTGTATTTTTTGTGGTTTTAGGTAATTTAATTTTTACATACTTAAAAATTTTATTTAAAATTTTCATATAATATATTTTGATCATATTCCTTCTCTTCCCATAACTCCTTCCAGATCCTCCCCTCTCCCTACCTAACCAACTTCATGTTCTTTCTCTTTCTTAAAAAAAAAAGGCACCCCACCCTACCCCACCCTATCCCACCCCACTCCAAACAGCAACAATAACAGAATCCCAACAACCGTGGTGTCTGCTTTGTGTTGGATGGCTACTCCTGAGCATGAGGCTTGCCTTGGAATATGCTTGATTGAAGAAAACTCATTTTCCCTCTTCTTGCAGATACCAGTTGCAGACAACTTCTTCGTTAGAGGTGTGACTTCATGCCCACTTCCCCTCCTTCATGCTGGGTGCTTTGTAATTTAGATCTGGTAATTGTAACATCTGAAGTGTTTAGTAGTTTAAATCTGTTGGTTATCTTCCCCCCCCCACACACACAGTGGCTTCCTGCATCTGTTGTGAGATCAATATGAATCATACAGATTTAATTTTTGTTAAGCCTTTCTTTTTCTACATGGATTTGTTTCAGCTTTTGGCAGGAATTTGGGAGTGGTTTCAATTAGAATTATTTTATATTCCTTTGAGGGTTACTACTGGGATCTCAGGATGAATACCCAAAACTTCTGAGGGTAGGGCTCAGGGGCTGGAAGGACCAGACATCTGTCCATTACAGTGTTGGTGTGGGAACTAGCTCTTTGGCTCCTGCATTCTTTGCTTGTAGATCCCAGATCTTTCTTTTCCTTTCTTGCTTCTGTCTCTTCTAATTTTTTTTTTCTGTCTCTGTTAGTTTCTCCAAGTCCTCAAAACCATGCAAAGCTTTAAGAGTTGTATTTGTTGTTATATCTCTTGGAACTAGTTGTTTCAAAGGTAGGAAGCCTGCAGAGACCTGAGTCCTTGCCTTCCCACAAAGGAAGTTTGATGCCTTCCTTCCTGTCCAGAGATTCTGTACTAGGGAGGAAGCTATTAGGGATACATTACTATTTACAGAGAATTAGTTGCCTATACAGAAGAACAAATATATATTATTCAAAGCGTCATAAAACTTTCACTTTGCATAGTAAATATGGGTGAATGATGAACTTGCATTTCTTTTGTTTATGCTCTATGCTCTGCTCTAGCTTTATAAGTTAGCTTGTAATTCGTATGTTTCATTCTGGGCACCAAGTAACTTCATTGCTGCTTCCTACGTTAGAAGTGGTTTATGAGGGTTCTGAGGTGAATACTTATCAACGTGTAAATAATTGAGAAAGGCTTCTTTTTAAAGTGGTAGAGTTATTAATATGTTAAATTACAGAAGCGATCCTGTTCAGGGATATTCTATAAATAAGAAATGGGTTGGAAGAAAGTAGAGAACTAAGAGAATTATGGAGGCCTGGAGGAGGACTGTGTAAGAGAGCTATACCTTCCTTGGTAAGGGGCAAAGTGCTGGGACAGCTTCGGAAGTGGAAGCAATAGTCTCACAGTGTTATAAACTGCTAGATAGTACAGTGTTCTGGTGGGGTAAGTGATGGGCAACTAAGGCTGGAAGCTCAGGTCATAAGTTCCATGCTGTAGATGGTTGTACAGAGATGAAATCTGTTTGCCTTTACTTCCTCTTGGAGCACATGTACCTCCGGAAGATGACCTAGCTACCTCTACTTGTACTATCACTTGGGATTTCTGTTCCTGTTGGTTCATGGAGATGATTATCATCCTTTTGTTTTATTATCATTGTGGTTATGACTAAATTTTTATTCTTCTTTGAAAAGCATTTGTCTGTCATTGCTGGTTGTTCCAAATGGAGATGTAGGATCTCAAAACACATTTAATTGCCATCTTATGTAAAGGGACAAGTATCTCCCACCCACCTGTTTCCAAATAACCAATCAGAGGCTTAATATTATTTACAAACTGTTTGGTCTATGCTTATTGTTAGCTAGCTCTGACATTTTAAATTAACCTATTTCTATTAATCTATGTATTGCCACGTGGCTGTGGCATTACCAGTCTTCTGGCATCTTGTTCCTTGGGCAGCTGGATGGCATCTCCCTTGCTCTTTCCTCTTCTTCCTGTATCTCTCTTGGATTTCCCACCTGGCTCTTATCCTGCCTTACCATAGGTCAAAACAGCTTCTTTATTAGCCAATAGTAGCAACACATATTCACTGCGTACAGAAAGATCATCCCACAGCAATCTTATATTGATCAGAATCTGTCTTAAAAGGACCATTCTGTTTAATCCTTTCCTTCTGAAATAGATTATGTCTTTCTAGGTTGGTTTTCTGTGTTGCTGTTGGTGATCTCATTAGGCCTTTGACCTCTGAGTTACATTCCCAGTTTTTAAAGATTTTACTTTTAATTTTTTTTGTGTGTGTGTGTGTGTGTGTGTGTGTGTGTGTGTGTGTTTGTCTGTGTGGGTTTGTGCATGTGAGTGTAGTACTTGCAGAGGCTGGGAGAGCCCATCAGATCTGGAATTTTTACCAGATGTGGTTGCTAGGAACTGAATTCAGGTCTTCTGCAAGAGCAGTATGTATTCTTAACTTCTGAGCCATCTCTCCAACCTTAGTTTCTCAGTTTTTACAGAAAAAAGTTTGGGAGGTCTGTGGAGTTAGGTGACCTGTCTCAGGTTGCATATGTAGTAGCCCAGGGACTTACCTGTGTTCATAACTCATGGTCATGATGTGAGTTCCACCACCACCCCACACGTCTATTTGAAACATCCTACCATTGGAGAGTCTGGATGTCTTCAAGCCACATCCTGCAGGATATTTCTGTCAACTTGTGCCCATTCTTATACATTCATTCATTCATCAGACGGATGTTCCATGTACATACTACATGCCAGGCGCAGGTCTAACTACTGTCAACAGCCGTAAGCAGGACAGATAGGGCCTTCAGTCCTTTTGAAGCCTGTGCCAACATTTATGGCAAGCTGGAGTTAATTGGGAAAAAATCAACTTATATCGGAACTCCAGTAATGACCTCCTGAGTTAAGAGGACCTGCCTTTTTCAGAGTTATCATTTGTGGTGACACTTGAGGAAGTTACCTACACAAAGGAAAGAAAGGGTGCTTAACACGTGAGGAACCTGATTTCTGGGCCTCAACTTCATACTGTCTTCTCCTGAGAACCCTCTAGATGCAGCCCCCAAGAGGTTATTTTTAGTGATACATAGGATGTGTTTCAATCAGATATGATCAGGCACCCTGATATGAAAATAACCAGAATGAAGAAAGAGGATGACTCTAATGAAGAGAGAGGTTTTATATTCACTCTTCCCTTAGAGCAGGAGGCATGCCACACAGGGTCCATAGAGGTTTGCACAGACATGGAATCAGCAGACACTGATTTCGGAGAGGTTCGAAAGCAGGCGCTCTACTGTGTTTGTGAGAATGCTCAAGCAGGGCGAGCACACTAAGCAGAATTTAGGGTTGTGGAGTTTGAGTCATCTGAGCTGACTCTAGGCTGGTTCTTCTCTCTGGCCACTGAGTGATTCGGGAGGAGGCTCAAGTCTCAGAGTGTGAGAGCGTAAGAAGGGATTTGGGATTGGTTGGTTTTAGGCCCTTTCTACAGGAATTAGCTAACTCGAGGAGGGACAGTCCTTCCCTTCAGTGAGGCCATAGACCATTAATATAAAACGGTCTGCCACCTTGAATTCCATCCCTTTCCAGCAGAGAAATAGGATGGTTTGCAAGTAGTATAAATTTATTAAATAACAAGAAAATTCATAAATTTGATAGCAAGGAATTTCTTCACTCCCCGATACTTGATTGAAACACACACAGAGGAGGTTTAATTTACAAAGCCTGCATGTGTTCCGGCACTAGACTTCTGCCCACTCCCCCTACATCCACAAACCCACACCTACACACATCACAGAGTTTGAAATTATGGATAAACACAACACTTGATTTTCAGAATCCTTATTCTAAATTTTATCCAAACTGTCTCCCAGATTAAACCTCATTTTAATCTTGCCATTATCCTTCTAGACACCAGAATGGGCTCTTTATAGTCTGTAAAATGAGACCAAGCTGGTCTGCCCTGCAGAGTCCTTCACCCCTGGGTGACAGTGGAGCTTTTCTCCTAGTTTGCTGTTGTCCCTCTCTGGGGAAGCTGGGGAAGCGCTCCTCGTCTCTTGCTGTCCCTTCTCTGCCTTTTAGACTAGGTGCCTTTCTTTCCAGGGACTTTGACCCTTTTTGTCCGGCCCACTCTTTTTGGCACTGTTCAAACTCACTGAGTTCTCCTGGCAAGTGTTGCTGGGGTGAGGGGTGGGGAGTGCTCATTCTTCTAGTGAACTTGTGTAATAAGCCATAGTGTGTGGCCATTTGTTTGTTAGCCCTTAATATAGCTGTGTCTTAGCCTCTTAATGAGGCCATAAAGCTCCCCAGCCCAGCAGTCATTACTTACAGTTCTTTGTGACCCCACAGTGATTTGTGCTTATTAATATTTATTGTTGGATTAAAGTCTCTTAAATTCTCAACCTCTCTCCATTGTAGTTGTTTGGTATTTTGTATTAATAGCATTCTTTCCCCCACCTAGAACTTGCTAGATAAAAGAAACAGGGGTCAGAGATGTCTTGGTCTAGATCAGCTTGACAGCGATAAGCTAGTGACCTTGATAGAGCTCTTAAGCCTTTCTTTGCTTTGGTTTCCATAGAGAGTCAGGGGTAGGAGGAGGTGAGCCTTGCAGTCTCTTCCAAGTGTGTTAACCTGCAGAACTGCAACTGAGCGTTGTTTGAAGTGTCCATACAAGTTCATGGAAAAGTCCTGTTTTTGGTATGAGATTTAGTCTTATTCTTCCATTTTGTTTTAAATTTTAAAATGATTCGACTCTGGTTTATTAAATTTTATCTATTTTATATATGTGTATTATCTATTTAAAATTATTTATTTATGTGTATGAATGGTCTTATGTATGTATGTATGTATGTATGTATGTATGCATATCATGTGTAGTGGAGAAGCTGTGGCGTCTCCCAGCTACTTCCCCTGAAATGTCATTCCTCTTTGCTAAACATAGGGTTAGATTTTCATCTTACTGTAGGTCTGTCCTTGTGTGGGAGGGGACTTCCAAGAGTTAGGGTTTTACTGTAGTAAATTTCCTGGGCTTCTTGTTAGTCCCAAAGTGTCATGACTGAGGCCTGAGCATTGCTCAACTTCCATGGAGCAAGGGAACATGGCTTCAAAGCCGCTTTCTGTAAACATGAAGTTGAAAAGCCATGCAGATTTCATTCTTTTGTTTTCATGCTTACTTTGAGATGAAAATGACATTAATATAATGGCAAATCAAATTACTTGGTACTTTATCACTCCACCACACCTTCCAGCCCTTTTCACCCTTCCCCCTTTCCCCAAGCTAAAGGATGCAAACTCTTGTTTGTCCAGGATGGGACTCTGTGTCTCTTCTCTGTCCCTCCTTTGGTGGAAAGGGAGCCTGGGCTGGGAGACACTGAAGGGAGAGGTAAATTGCGGCAGGTGAGCTGCACAGTGGATACAGGTGCCATTTGGGCTTTTTACAGGGCACATAGGGAAGGGCATGGATAACCACAGGCATAGCTGTCTGTTTTCCTTCAGTACTCAGGTAGATGTTTGAGATTCACTCACTCCAGGCCTCCACGAGTGCATTTTCTTTCCTCTTCACAGATTTTGGGGATGTTGGGTCGATGGCAGGGTCTGCATTTGCAAAGCCTTGCCCACATGGCTGTGTTGAGGAGTCACTGTGTGACCAGAGGTGAGCCTAGGGCTGCAGTGGGTTTTACATCCAACTTAGCAGATTTCCAGGTGAGCTTGTAGAGAGTGGGCTTAGCCTCTCATGGTTTCTCAAAGTAGGGGAAAGAGAGTTGTAAGGACTTTCCTGATAGCAGTCACATGACTTGTCACAGCATGGTATGAGGAGCTTTGCAAGTAAGGTGAAACCAAAGGCTGGCCTTCATTCCCAGGATACTGCTTTGGATTTGAATACCACACCACCCAGTGGCTTGAATGTTGATTTAATTGCTGTAATCTCTCCTTGGTGCTTGCATGTACTGGATACTGGGGACATGTTAAAACATAGGGCCCAGGTTTTTTTTCTTTCTTTTTTTTTTTTTTTTTTTTTTTTTTTTTTTTTTTTTTGTAACATGGTTATTCTGATGTCTGCTTTTGTTTGTGAACTCAACAGACTGGAAGGTAGAAAGATATAAATGTCTAGTTTATTATGGACATAATTTGCTTACTATATTGTGGTGTGTTAATAATTTGAACTAGAGCACCAGAGTCTGAGGGGAAGGTGTCTGTTTCAGTGGATAAAGTACCCTCCACACTGCAGGCTGCAGTCTCTGTCATGAATTGAGACCTAGAGGTGAGAAACTTGGGATTGGCCCAACAGAGTGTACTGAATTACTCCGTTCACCTTGGAGGAAGGGAACCCGGAGACAAGATGTTTGTGGAAGTCTGAAATTACAGTCTTGTGATTGATTATCTGCTGCAGCACAGGAGCCCTCCCTGTTCCAGGGTGGCAGCGGCTGGCCTGTGGTAACTGACACCCTCAGAGATCAGGTAGACCTCAGTTAGGAAATGCACACACGAATCCTTTCGAGATAACGGAAAAAACCTATCAAGACCTCATGACAGGGCATTCACAGTACCAAGTGAGCGCGCTGTGTTGTGTTAGAACCGAGCACATGTTCTCTTTTTACAGTGATCTCACACTGATGTTGAGACCTTGTCTGTGTGAACTGGCTTCTTAGAAGAGAGTTGCCCAGATGCCTGCTGTCTTGTCAATGTTCTCTGGCTTGTTTTGGGTGGATGTATAGCACGGCCGTTGTTGGAGAGTGACACCTAGTGTTGGATGTGCATGTGACATGGGACGGGAAGGAAAGAGCTGACTTGAAGCCTTCCTTCCCAGCCGTTGATCCTGCAGACCTGGGGCATTCACTGAATGAACTTGAGCTAGCTTGCGAGTCTTTGGTACTCTCTAGAGTCCTTGAGGGAAGCATTTAAATTTTAAGTTTCTGGGGTGGCGAGAACCAAGTTACAGCATTTTGTACAGACTTTGTTATTTCTCTCTCATTGCTTATGCGGACTCTCCAGTGAATTTTTTAAAATAAAAAATTGGCATAGAAAGGATAGCCAGTTAATTATGCTAGTACAAAAGTAGGAGAGAGAGAAAGATGTGGTAGTTTTTAGCCAAAAAGCAAAAGCCTGCATGAGATGGAGACTAGCATGGCAGCTGTGGCTGTGACGGACACTTCTTAGGTGAGTTTCGTGTATGCAAGTCAAACTCTTCTTAGAGCTGGCATTTCTTCAGGGCAAAGCCCACCTCTTATAACAGAATTTCATGCTACTGCTTTGAGGATTCGTGAAATGTCTAGTGCAGGTTTTTTCCCCTCTTAGGGTTAGATCTGAATATTGATGTGCAAGTGGAAAGATAAACTTAGGAAATGTGTCATGTCTCTGCTTCCAAGGCTTTCAATGTTGCAATGTTAATACATAATGAAAGGGTTTTAAATTTGTATGTCAGTACCTACTGGGACTGCTTTCTCTTTCTGTCTGTGGTTTTGCTTATCTTGTGCTGGTGCTCCCTTGGCCTCCCTGCCGAGCCTCTTGCTGTCTGTAGGCTGTGGTCCTCTGCTCTCTCTCCCTCACCCTCTGCAGGGCCCTCATGGAATGCAGCTCTGCTTCCATCACCTTCATTCAGAACTGTGATCACACTCTCAGTGCTCCAAGGACCTCTTCCTCTGACCTCTGCCTCCTCATGCCTGTCACCCTGGAAGCCCTCAGACCAGCAGAAAAGCTTTCTGGGGGGAGGGTGGGCACTGTTTACTCTTCCTGAAATGCCCTTCTCTTGTAGTCTTACCTCTCCGTTTTCTTCAAGATCCCGTTCAAAGGTATTTCTGCCTTTCCCCCTGAGATTCTAACTGTCAAGGCAGGGGTGGTGTCTTTGGTCTATCTTTGGTCTCTCTCACCTGGCACAGAATCGCACTTAACAAGAATATTAATTAATTGATTAATTAAACAGATAATTTAAACCTATACCCTCTGAGTGATCCATTTATTGAATTCATTGTTTTCTGTGGGTACATGTGCATACATGAGTAGTTCTCTGTGTTTTATTGTTAAGTTTTATGTGTTTAAAAGCCATTTCTGATGAACTTGGTGTTTTATTGGGGAATTTAACCTGCTTACACTTAAGCCTTTTGTGAAACAATGAACATTTTTTTACCTTTATCTTTGTTTTAGGAAGAGTCACTGTTTTTGGATTTGTGGAATATGCTTTGCAATTTGATAGATATAATTTATAGTTTCTTTCATCCCAGTAATTATCTTTAAATTAATTAAACAATATCATCCATTTTTTTCTATATCAAGAATAAGATGTTTAATAGTAGCCTTGTTCTTTTTAACCCTCTACGTCTTTTGTAGTTCTCAACATTTTAGGCAATTTATATCCATGTTATTTTGTGGTGATATTTTATTTGTGCTGAAATGTGATTTTTTTTGTATGTTAATAAATAAAGTTTGCCTGGAGATCAGAGGACATAGCCAGCCATTTTTAAGTAAACATAGAAGTCAGGCAGTGGTAGCACATGCCCTTAATCCAATCATGTGACAGGCAGGGTCTCTGTGTGTTCAAGGACATACTAGGGAACAGCCAAGCGTGATGACACATGCCTTTAATCCCAGTACCAACCATAGAGACCTGGAGGTCTGTACAGACAGGCAGTAACAAGGAAGTGAGGTAGCTAGGCTAAGAGCCAATGAGAGGGCAGAACAGCAAGGCAATAAAAGCCTGGGTAGACAGGAAGTAGCTCTCTTGGGAAGCTACGGCAGCTCTCACTATTTCCCCAATCTCTAAGGCTTTCACCCCTATATTTGGCCCTGTGTTTCTTACTTAATAAGGCCATTTAGAAATTTGTCTACATTATTTTATTATAGTATTTTTCAGATGCTGTTTCTCTCATGTTAAGTGATTTAGAAAATCTATTTTTATTAGCATGTTAAAATACCAGTTATGTAAACAGCCCACTGCTATAGGATTTTTATTTCTATATTCTTGTTAGGGAATTACTTTGCTTAATATTTGTTGCTAGTATATGAATGATGTACTTTGTTGAGGCTGATGTACTTCTAGCTCAGGAACACCTTTCCTTGAACTTCAGATATGTATAAGCATATATAGGTGACTGCATGCATAAATTTCAGATCATTGTACCCCTCTCCTTTGATGTGTGTGTCTCAAGGGAGCCGTACTTTGCTGCAGATAATTTACCAGGAACTGCATTGTTGTGTAGGCTTTGGGTCTCTGTTGGCCTCACATTCTCTCTGGGTCCTAATGCCTATTCAGTGGCTCGTGATCAGTTTACCACACTGTCCTTTGGAACTCACTGCTGATGAAAAAATCAAGGTCAGCCTGACTGTTGTTGTTTGATGAATATACTACATTTTCTGTTTGATTTTGCCTAGTGCTTTTCGCTTTGTATTGAATTTACAACTTTAAGTGTGTTTTGCTCTTTTATGTGGTTCTGGGGAGTTTGTGATGTACAGTGTCGTGGCACATGGGGTATTCTGTAATAGTCTAGATTCATGCTATCCATGCTTTCCATCTTCATGTAGTTAATGTTTTCTGACTTCAGAAGGTTATTTAATAATACATCTATTTTTTACTTTATACATTAATTTTTTTAAGTTTTCATCATCTCTTTAATATCCCTTGAGTCTTTAAGAAAGTAAATTAGAAATGCGAAACCAGATTATCCTTTACTGTGTTTGTGTTTGAGGAGGCATTTCCATTGTTCTGTAGGATTGTCTCCTTTGTGGGACCATCATTCCAGCTGCACTGGACTTCCTTGGGAGAGAGTCACCCCCCACACTTTTTTGCTGCTTCAAGTAAACTTAAGTAGACAATAATCTTTCTCATTTTATACCTTTGCCTTTATAGGTCTTCATTGATATGTCTTCCTTTAAAAAATTATGTTCCATACTTATTTTAGATGTCTTTTATGGAAATTTAAGTTCAAGTTTCTTACAAATTTTAATAAATTGTTTTCTTCTGGGCTAAGAAAAATATTGTCTCTTAAGCAATGACCTAATCATGTATTGAGATTTAAAATGTTTGGAGACGCATTTAGTTTTCAGTTATCTTTATTAAATGCCATTTAATGCTACCCTACTGTCTTAGGGTTTTTATTGCTGTGAAGAGACACCATGACCACGGCAACTCTTACAAAGAAAATATTTAATTGTAGTGGCTCACTTACAGTTTTCGGAGATTCAGACCATTATCGTCATGACAGGGAACATGGTGGTGTGCAGGCAGATGTGGTACTCGAGAGGTAGCTGAGAGTCCTACATCTTGCAGGCAACAAGAAGTTGAACACCGAACAGTATCCTAAGCATAGGAAACCTCAAAGTCCACCACCACAGTGACACATATCATCCAACAAGGCCATATCCACTCCAACAAAGCCATACCCCCTAATAGTGCCACTCCTTATGAAATTATGGGGGCCAATTACATTAAAATTACCACACCTACCATGTTAGGGTTGTTGCATGAATCCTAAATGGTCTTATTAATACAAACCTGGAGCCAGATATGAGGGTGAAAGCTGAAAGATCAGAGAAGCTGAGCAAGCCACAAGCAAGCCTCTTACCTCACCAACTCTTCAGCCTTAAATAGACCAAGTTCCTGTCTCCTCTGGCCTTATATTCCTTTCTCTGCCCAGCCATATCATTTCCTGTCTCAACCTTCCTAGTGCTGGGTTTAGAGGTGTATGATCCCAAGTGCTGGAATTAAAGGTATGTACCACCACTATGTGGCTGTTTTTCTTTTAAACTGAATTAATCTCATGTAGTCCAGCGTGCCCTTGAACTCACAGAAATCCAGACAGATCTCTGCCTCTGCCACCTGAGTGCTAGGATTAAAGGTGTGTGCCACCACTGCCTGACCTCTGAGGCTAACTCTGTGTTTGGCTCTTTCCTCTGATCAGGCAAGCTTTATTTCCTAGATTACAAACAATATATCACCACTGTATCACCACATAGGGTAGTATTTTCTCCTTTGCCTCTGTGTGTGTGTGTGTGTGTGTGTGTGTGTGTGTCTATACTAAAACTAGAATTACTTTGATTTCTTTTTGTGATTTTTCACTTACCTATTTGTTCATGCTTATTAGGAAATACTGCATGCTGGGTACTGGTTCTGATGTTGGGGATACAAGATGTATCACTAAAGTGTGGGTCCTTTCTCCCAGGTAATCCAGCTATAATGGCAGAGTAGGCCTTATGCCTATGCACCTGAGAAGAATGCTGGTAGAGGAGGGTCTTTTGGAAATGGTCTTTTTCCAGGAGGTGAAATTCGAGTTTGGTGTTTACAGTGACCAATAGGGATATGACAATATGGAGCTCTGTTTTCCTTACTCCGTGACAGCATGCTGACAGACTAAAGTAGTAGAAGGGATTTCTGGTATAAGAAAACCAGCATTTTTTTTAAATAAAGCTAAAATATATTCATGTTATTCTATGGACTGGGGTTAGTTTGTTTATTTGTTTATTTATTTAACGCCCCAAGCACAGCCTCCCCTCTCTCCTCTCCTTCCACCCCCTCCCCCACCCTCTACCCCTAATCCATTCTTCCTCCATATTCTCTCAGAAGGGGCAGGCCTCCTGTGGGCATCAGCAAAGCATAGCATTAGCAAGCTGCCATAAGACCAAGCACCTCCCCTTGTATTCAGGCAGGACAAGGCAAACCAGCATATTCATTTGTTTTTAAGATTATCTGTTTGTTCATGTTAGTTCTGTCTCTCTTGAATTAAAGGTTCTGAACAACTATTGGTCACCAGTGAAACTATTCTGTCTATGCAAGAGTTGAGTTATTTTTTATTAACTGGCGAGAATCCACCAGATAATAGCAAAAATGTTGTCTGTCTGTAGGTTGACATGGAAGCATGTGTGCGTGCCCGTGGGCTCTATGTGCATGGGTCCCTCTTAAGCCAGACTGGTTGTGCAGTCCAGGCACCTGCAGAATGCTCTTGTGAAAGGACTGACTCCCAAGGTCAGGAAGCTGAGATGTCTGCTCTTTTAAATGAAGTCTTCTGTTCTCTCCCAGGGCAGCATCTTCTGTTCGCACACCATCGTGCCCTGCAGCTGGCCTGGGGAAGGGTTGCTCCCCACTCTCTAATCTCACACTGAACAGGTTTAGTTGGTTTTTTCAGGTAGATAACGGGTATGCATTAGTATGTAATATCTTCCTCATTCTTTGCTGCCCTACTTTCCATGTAGACTTACAATCAAGTGTGAATCGACTTGGGTTGTGCTGCAACCATCTGGTAATAATTTGGTGAAAAAAGTTTCCCATCTAAATTAAATGAAGACTGGAGTTTTAAAGTTCACTATGGCATCTTGTATAAACTCCAACTTATGTTTCATATTATTCCTGGTCATGCAGTAGGTTCTGAAGAAAAAGTAGCTATGGATAATCAGTTAAAAGAACGACAGATTCCCTGATGTGCTGATCGGTAGTAATACCTAATTTCGATTTTGAGTGTGCTGTAATGGATTACCATATAGATGCAGCTGAGCACTGAGCATTAAACAGAGCCATGTGTTTTCCAGAAAAGTAATATTTATTCACACTGTGTGGCTTTCTTGAAATATTTTTTTATTTTATTCTCCAGTGAAACTACAAACAAGATGTCAATAGCTTATGTGGCATTCACAGCAGTATAGCTTAGAATATCAGCTGCAGTACAAGAAATGCCAGATTGCATTTGCCTCACCAAAGATAGGCTGCATCTGGGACTTCTGAGGCACAGGCTTAGCATTTAGACTAGGTAGTTGTGTTTGGCTTTATATTTATTGACCCTCATAGGATTTAATCCATAAAAAACAGCCCTCACAATGTTAGTGTAGAGGAAGAAGTGGCAGTATGGATATTGTTTCAGTCTCTGAACTGTTGTATTAAGTTTTGTCATTTGGGGATATATTCTTTTAAAAGAATTATTTTGAGTGTGTGTGTGTGTGTGTGTGTGTGTGTGTTTGTGTGTTTGTGTGAGTGCATGTGCCATGGAAGTTGTGGAAGTTAATACTCTCCTTCCATCATGTAGGTCCTGGGGATTGAACTCAGGCTGTCAGGCTTGGTAGCAAGTGCATTTTCATTAATCCATCTCACAGGTCCTTTTAGGATATTATTACCTCAAACATTGGGCATGTTTCATATATAAACCTTAGGGAATATTTCTTAATATCTTTAAAGTAGACTCATTTATAAATCTGAATTATTTTGAGAAGTAACAATGATTGTCATGACCTTAAGTGAATTGGAGATGATTTTTGTTGCAGACTTAGACAGTATGCAGACATGTTTATTCACATCTACTTGATGCATTTTCTGTTTTCTCATGTGTGTGTGTGTGTGTGTGTGTGTGTGTGTGTGTGCAATTTTTTTTTTTTTGAGACAGAGTTTCTTTGTGTAGCCCTGGCCATCCTGGAACTCATTCTGGAGACGAGGCTAGCCTCATACTTAGAGATCCGCCTGACTCTGCCTCCTGAGTGCTGGGATTAAAGGCATGTGCCACCATGGCCCAACCTGTTTTCTCATATTAAAAGGTGCTTTTCTTTGTTATATACTAATAAAAGAAAACCAAGTGAGGAATAAAAATATGTGTTTTAGAAACTGAGAAGTATGACTCAGTGCCAATTTGGTTGAAGAGCAAAGGGAACGTCAGACATTAATCTAGATCAAGACAAGATCCACCCTGAATCTTTAATTCACCTAGCACCTTCTTGAATAATGGTATCCAAAGGTGATCCTGCCATGTAGCTGGGAGCTTCCCTTAAAGGAGAACTCAGAAGAAGGTGTGCCATCTGCTCAAGCAAAATGACCTGTCAGGAATCAGGCAGCAAAGCACAGGAAGACCTTTGAGGGACAGACTTCCATCTGTATGAAGCCACTTCCGGCTGAATTTGGAAGCAAAGCTGGGGAGCATCTGGGCTCCTGAAGTGGGGTACACTTCTCTTAGTGTTCCAGCATTTTAATCTGATGAGAGTAACCTAATTAATAATTTCAGTATTACTGTGGCACACAAAAAGATGTGTTGCTCAGATTCCCCTTCAAGGATTTGCCACCCCTGACAAGAGTGGCATCCACTGATAGCCTCTGGCTGTTAGTGCCTCAGCCTTCCAGCCCTGCTCATGCTTTCTTCTCCATTAGGCTGGAGTATAGGGTCTCACTTCTAGTTGTTTGGGCCTTTGCTCCAGAGCTTCCTCTCAGCTCACAGTGGCTCCCCTGCTCATCCTGTTTCCTTCCCATTCCTTCCCTGGTGCTACTCTTCTGTCAACTGTTTCTAGTAACTCCATTATAGCGTATTTTCCAAAGAACTTGTCTTGCAAAGATTCTTGTGAATTTGTTACCAAAGACACTGACTGACTTTGACCCTATTGTGACTATAGGTGGCTCTTGAGTTGTTTGGTCTGGCAGCAGCCTAGACATGGAGTCCTTCATTTTAGTCCAATTCCAGAGTTCCAGTTTCCAGCTGGCTGTGGCTGTTCATCTCTGTGGGCTCTTGCTCCCATGTATTGTATTCCACAAGCACGGCATGGGGGAGTGTTGGGGGGCGGATATAGGGGCATTAAAGATTATATCCTTTTGGTAGGACAAGGCTCATGTGAGTTTTAATTGTCATCCTAAAAAGCAGGACTTCCTAAACTTTTTCTACTCATGATCTTCTTTTGTCAGAGAAATTTTTACTCTACCTCGGTTATATAGGTATAAAATAGGTATTCAAATGAAACATTTATTGATAATAGATCACAAAGAAACTCATTTTAAAATAATTCTTTGATATACATATAGTTTTACCATTTATTAGAGATGGAATCATATTTGCATATTAATAAGATAGATGTGCTTATTTGTTTTTACCTTAAGAATTAGATTTTAGCAGAGTATTTGAAGTAAGATATAGAATGTCTTCAGAGTTTTTCACAGTTGATCACTGTTTTTATTTTATGACTGTCAATGCTGAGGATGCCACTCTGCATAAATACGTAGCATAAAGTAGCAGAAATGCATTAAGGCCATTTCAGAAATCGCTAGAAATTCTGTCCTAATCTTGTGCCAACGTTCATTTAATGATTTTGAACTCAACCAACAGTTTTAAGAATCAAGCTCACTAATGCAATACAAACCAAAGATGTACTAATTTAATGCTTATGTTCTGAAGAATGTTTGTAGGATATAATGAAATTCTTTGTTGCCTATAATTAAACCATTGTGTTTCTATATGAGTAAAAAACTTGTATACTTCATAAAAACACTACAGTTCATAAACATATGATAATTTCAGATCTGAGCTGTGGTGTTTCAGGAAGTGCAGAGTTTGTGTGTTGTGTATTTTGAACCAAGTCTGCAGTGAAGTTGTGCAGTGCAACACGGTCAAGCACTGCTAGCCATACCTTAGATTCATTCCATGTTTGATTTGAATTAGTTTTTGGTTGTTGCTTGTTCAGAAACCTTGGACTGTTGCCAACTTTTTTATAACTCCTACACTGTTAGGTGATGCTATTTGGAGTTGTACCCCATAGTTTAAGAAGCTGGCTTATAGAGAACTGACGTTTTAGGGATGAGATGTGGCTCAGTGGTAGAGCACTCGCATAGCAACTATGAAGCTCTCAGTAGTAAGAACTGACTTTCACATCTTCTGATTCCCTTTTTAAATGTAATTTTTTAAAGCTGTACATGGTGGCCTACACCTTCAATCCTAGCACTCAGGAGACAGAGGTAGGTGGTTCTCTGTGAGTTAAAGGTCAGCCTGACTTACATAGTGAGTTCTAGGACAGCCAGGGCTACATAGAGAGGTACTGTCTAAAAAAAATTATTTATGTGTATGTGTATGTCTGTCTTAGTTAGGATTTCGATTACTGTGAAGAGATACTATGACCACAGCAACTCTCATAAAGGAAGGCAATTAATTGAGGTGACTCACAGTTCAGAGGTTTAGTCCATTATTGTCATGGTGGGAAACATGGCAGCATGCAGGCAGACATGGTGCTGGAGAAGGAGCTGAGAGTTCTTACATCTTGATCTGCAGGCAGCAGAAAGTGGTCTGAGACACTGGCCATGCCTTGAGCATATATGGGACCTCAAAGCCCACCCCCATGGTTATACACTTCCTTCAACAAGGCCATACCAACTCCAACAAAGCCATAATAATAAACCTGCAAATAATACCACTCCTTGTGAGTTTATGGGGGCCAATTACATTCAAACAACCGTAGTGTCTATGTATGTATGTGTGTATAAGTGTTCATTTTTGCATGCAGATGTGTGTGTCTACAGGTGTGCACATGCCACAGTGTGCACCTGGAGGTCAAAAGACAGTTGTTGGTTCTTGCTTTCCATCTAGTTTGAGGCAAGCTCTGTTGTTGTTCACTGCTGCTTACAGCAAGCTAACTTCCAGAGATTCTCCTGTCTCTGCCTCCCATATCCCTGTAAGAATGCTGGGATTATAGACTCACACATATGCAGGATGCAAGAATAGGGATTTTTGACCTCCAGTGATAATGTATTACCAATGCCAATAGATATATTTTGACCATTTGCAGTTTTCTATATTAAAAAAGAGTAATTTCTGGGACAGTGAATTGGCTTACTGGGCAAAGGTACGTGCTGCCAGCCAGACAATTCACTCCAATCCCTGTTACCCACATGTGTAAAGAGAAAACTGACTCTCAAAGTTGTCCTCTGACCCCTCAACAATAAATACAGAAATATAATGAATAGTTTAAGTAGTTATATTAAAAATAAAGGAATCTCAGAATCTAAGTATAATTTATCAGCATGTGCTCTGCTGTGGGGGTCAGAGGGAGGATTGATTTGGGTTTTGGATTTGTGTGTTTGTGTGTGTGTGTGTGTGTGTGTATAATCAAATCTTTAAAAATTGTTTGAGAATTTCATACACAAATATAATGTATTTTGATTAAATCCACTCCCTTTTCAAATTCCCCTTCAATTTCTCCCTTTCCTCACCCAACTTCATGTGCTCTGTTTTTAAATCCATGGTATCACTTAGTACTTCTTGTTAGCATGGGCATAGGACCATCCATTGGAGAGTAGGTAGTCTCCGGGGGCCATATCCCTGAAGAGCTGACTCCCTCACTCAACAGCCAGCTTTTGGTAGTGAGGGCTACTTTTACTAGCCCAATCTTCCTGTTCTTGTTTGTTTGTTGCCCCCTAATGGATGCTTTCATAAGTACAATCTTAAGACCTACTTATAGGCATTAATTTTATGAGATTTTTGTATATATATATATTTTTTTCTTTTTTTTTTTTCGAGACAGGGTTTCTCTGTGTAGCTTTGTGCCTTTCCTGGAACTCGCTCTGTAGCCCAGGCTGGCCTCGAACTCACAGAGATCCGCCTGCCTCTGCCTCCCAAGTGCTGGGATTAAAGGCGTGCGCCACCACCGCCCGGCGAGATTTTTGTATATATTTTAAACTTACACCTATTTATTTATTTGTGTGTTGAAGGGGAGGTAAGTAATATGGGCCTATCACAAAAATGTATTTCATTTTTAATAAATTTTTATTTTGTAGAAAATACTGCAGTTTCTACCTGAACGAATTTTCTTTCGATGGCATTACCAGAGTATAGGTAAGATGAAAGCAAACACTGTGTTAGTGATATGAATTTCTACCAGTTGAGATTTCAGCAATGCTTTCTGTAGCTAATATCACCAAGGTAGCCTATAGAGAGAATTAAAGGTGTGGTAATTAAAATCAAGTCCAGCTGACGGAGTGCAGAGAGTGAGTGAATGGAGATCGCGGCCCCGAATGCGCCATCTGTGTCATGGCTCCCCTACCACAGACTCAGGAAATAGCCTAGAAGAGGGGGTGGAGCGGTTGTGAGAATCAGAAGTTGGGGAGGGCTGTTGGCACCATGAACTCACAGTGGCTGCAGTTGCCTGCCCAAGACCTGCATGAGGTCAAGCCTGTTAACGTTATAGGATGGATGAAGGAGGGAGGGGGTTAAAAAAGAGCAGAGGACATGAAGTTGGGAGGGGCTCTAGTGGAAGGGGGTCCAGCAGGAGTTGGAGCAGGGAGTGGGAAATGAGTATGATCAAAAGAGATTGTATATATGTATTAAATTTTCCATGGATACATTTTAAAAAATTAAACCTCTCATTCTAAATGTGCCCTTTGAGGTCTAGCCCATGGGTGCCCCAGGAGTGTGTTAAAGATGCAGAATTTCAGGCCCCAGTTTGGCCCACTGAGCACGGTGGTCTTTTAACAAGAGACACAAAAGCATTCCTGTGCATATGAAGTCGAGAAGCACTGATCTATAGTATTTTCTTAAATAATTGTATATTATTCCTTACCAAAAAAAAAATTGTTCTTTAAGCCTGTATTATTGATTCAAAATTCCCAATTGAATACTTTCAGAAATAGCAGCCAGAGGGAACTTGCATAAAGAAAGCAAATGGCATTGCTGCCCTTCTGCCCAGCTCTTTATGTCTGACAGCACAGTTGCAATTTAAAATGCCCAGCTGACTGGAGCATTCCAGGGCACCCGTTAGGAGTTCTGCATGGGTTTTTAGAGTTCCTGCTTCAGTCCTACCTGTAAGACTCTGCACTTGATACAACTTTTCTTCCTTACCAGTTGGCTACCTACAGTGGAGCAAAGTGTGAGCCTTGGAATGGAATCTGACTTTATTTGATAATTAATTTCTTTCACTGTTTATTGAGGGAGAGACAAACCTTTGGGGCAGAAACAAAGAGCATGTCACTATCTATTTTTGAATAGACCTCTTGCCCCATGGGTAGATAGATGAGAAAAGTAATTACAGTGTAGTTGTTGCTGTGAGAGGCATATAGTGGGAAGGCAGAAGAAAGGTTTAATAGGTCCACCCAGGAGAAGTTGAGGGACCCTTCAAGAGAAGTCACTTCCTCCGGAGCCTTGAAAGGTGAGCAGGGCTTCCTGGTTGTGAGAGCAACATGTACAAAGTCAAAGAACTTGAAAAAACAAAATGGCATCATTAGTAGATATTCCAAAATCCAGAGTTCTAATCTTAATTTAGGATTGTTTCTATAAAAACAGGTAATAAACTCTTATAGAAACTGAATTTGAGTTTTGTGTTACAAATTTAAATTTAAAGAAGATAAAGCATGTGTACTATATATACCCATGGAACTCAGTGACTGAATCTTTATTCTGAGAGAGCTCATTAATCTTTAAATCCTTCAAATAAGCAAAGAAAAATTTCCCTTAAATCTGAGGAAGTTTGCCCCAGCATTTCTTGAACTTTTGTGATTATATATTTAAAATAAGGTAAAAATTTTAAGATCCAAAATATCACCTAAAGAGGTACCCTGGGGATTTGTGAGATTCTGTGGTGTGGAAATGAGAAGTAATCGTGTGCAGCTGTCTTGGCTATTCAGGAAGAATCGTCATGGCCAGGATGAGCTAACCAGGGGCGCTACTTGTCTAAGTTCATGAGGGAATGGCTGAACCCATGCTCCTGTGAGCATGGAGCCAGTTCTCTCAGTTAAGCAACAGCCCCACAGCTTGGCCTTTCTTTCACCTCCTTGGTCATCTGAAACCTTGCTTTTCTTGGAGACACCTCTGTCTCCCTCAGGACCATGGAGATGAGGTCATGGCCTTTCTTTATGAAGTGCTAATTCCAGAAATGGCTCAGCACCCCAATCCTTGGACTGTGCCAGCTTGGTGTCATGTTGTCTCATCTCCTTTTTTTCATGGTCTTGTTCTCTCCTGGTCCTTCTCCTTGTTACCCATAAGCTCATTGTCCTCCTCCATCCTTAAGTGGCTTCTTGCCCTTTGTTATCATATAGATAGCTTTCTGATCACAAACTTCCATCTAGTCTCTTTTCTAGGCACTTCTAGGCCACTGTTCTGATTATTATTATTATTATTATTATTATTTATTATTATAAAACAGCTTTATTGGGGTGGAATAAACAGAATATATAAAAAATACCATGAACGTAGGATCACCCCCAATTTTCCTCAACCTCCTTGGTAATGCCTCTATTCCCTTCTTCCCTACCTCAGCCTAAACACTAATACATTTTCACAAGATTCCCTAGATCTGACAATAAATAAAACCCATAAAAGAAAGAAACTGATGACTTGGGTTGCTTCAGATCCACTGCTAGTTTGCCTTTGCCTTTTTTTGTTATTAATTTATTTACATTTATTTATTTAATGTTTATGTGTATTGGTATTTGGCCTGTGTGAATGTCTGTGTGAGGGAGTCAGATCCACTAGAACTGGAGTTACAAACAGTTGTGAGCTGCCACGTGTGAGCTGGGAATTGAACCCTGGTCCTTTGGAAGAGCAGCCAATGCTCTTAATCGTTGAGCCATCTTTCCAGCCCCTGCCTTTGCCTTTTTTAGAGTCTTGTTTAGATGGATCAGGTAGCACTGTTCTTTTTTGTTTGTTTGGCATCTGCTTAGTTAGAGTTATTGTTGGCGGATGAAACACCATGACCAACTTGGCGAGGAAAGAGTTTGTTTGGCTTACATATCCTGAATCACTGAGGGAAGCCAAGGTAGGAACTCAAACTGGGCAGGAAACTGGAGGCAGGAGCTGATGATTACTAGCTTGGTTCTCATGGCTTGCTCAGCTGTCTTTCTTACAGAACCCAAGACTCACCAGCTCAGGATGGTAGCATCTATGGTGGGCTGGCCCCTTCCACATCAATCACCAATTAGGAAAATCCTCTACAGGCTTGCCTACAACCTGAGGTTATGGAGGCATTTTCTCATTTGAGATTCCTTTCTCTCAAATGACAATAGCTTGTATCAAGTTAACATAAAACTAGCCACCACAGCATCTTTTTCACTCTACTTGTTTTGAGATTCATCTGTATGCTATATACTAAGAGTTCATTCCCTTTTATTTCTGAGTAGCATAGTATTCCATTGTATGGCTTTGCCATCATATTTTGATCCATTCTCTTGCTGATATAATGTTCAGTTGATTCTCATATTTGACTGTTATGCATAAGCCTACTGTTGGACATTTGTGTACAGGTCTTTAGGTAGACATAAGCTTTCTTATCTCCTGTAGAGTACACTTAACTGGTAAACTGTTTTGCAGAGTGGCTATATCATTTTATGTCCTCAGCAGTGTCACAGTTCAGCTAATAGCAGATGTTATGGTCAGTGTTTAGTTTTTGGTTGTTCTGTCTCATTGACTCATGGTGTTGAACGTCTTTTCATGTGATTTATGTGCATCTCTGGTAACATATATTTCAAGGATACCCATTTAAAAGTTTCATTGTTGTATTTTCTTAATTTTTATTTTTTGGGGTTCCAGTATTTTGTATGGAAGTCTTATCAGATATATGCCTTGGAAATATTTTCTCTATATTTTACTGTATTTTGAAGAACAATGTTTTTAACTTTGAAGAAGTCCAATTTGCCATTTTTATGGGTATACTTTTTATTGTCATATCTAGGAATCTTTAAAAGTATTTTATTTAATATTTATACATGCATATAATGTGTTTGGATCAAAGCTACTCCTCATTCCCTTCCCTCCAGTTCCCCCCTTTTATCTGCCCAACCACTTTTCCCTCCAAACTTCCTATACTCTCTCTCTCTCTTTAAAAAAAATTGCTGAATCCTTTACTGCTTCCTGTAAGGGCATAGGTGTGGGCATACCATGCCCTGGAGCATGGCTTCTCAGGCCCACAGCACTGAAGAGTTGACTCCCCCTCCCCCAGCAACCATCAGTTGCCACCTGCTCCTCAGATAGGCATGGGAATCTATTATTAATACAAAATCATAAAGATCTCCTGTGTTTGCTCCTGTGCTGCCCCCCACTATTGGTGAAATTATTAAGGCCACTCCACGTAGTTAAAAGGAGGATTTATTTAGTGGGTAACTTACAAATGAAGGGATAGGTAGGTCGCGGGGTCTGGGGAAGGTGTATGGCAGTCCAGCGGTGTTCTCTGGAGCTCTGCTCGGTCAACCTCCACCGTCCAGGAGTCCAGGAACAGAGAGAGCTGCCCATTCTGATCTTGAGTCTCCAGGGTCCTCCCTTGGCCCCGCCTTGTAGGCATGACAGTTGCCGAAGCCTCAATGGGGGTTGAAACTTCCAGATTAAAGCTGGAATGGCTACCCACTACACCCCACCCCCCGCCCCCAGTCGCACTGTGTAGACTGGCTGGGCTGGGATTCACAGAGATCCATCTGCTTCTGTCTCCCAAGTGCATCATCACACCTGGCCTATTTTCTTCTAGTCATTTTATGGTTATGTTTCACATTTAGGTCCTTGATCCATTTTGAAACAATTTTTGATGAATTTTACTTCCTTCAGTGGACCGCTGTTCCTGTGTACTTGAGTGGATGTAGAAGTGCCAGAAAATTCTGTGTTCTTCCTCTGCTTGCCACTTGCTGTGGTCCTTGAGGAGCAGCAGCCAGGGGGGTTTTCTTTGTGCCCCCGACCTTGCCTGTGATAGGACCAACTGATGGTGTGTGGTATTGCTCACTTCAGTGGTTTGAGACATGAGGCAGAGGACAAGTTTTTAAAGAAAAAAACAAAATAAAAATAGGAAAGAACTTTGCACAGTTAAAGTTAGATTAAAAACATCTGTATGAACTTTTAGCTTGGAAAATATTTTTTAAATATCTTTAAAAGATTGTCATTTGTGGCACTTGCTTCTAATCGCAGCACCTAGGAAGGAGAGTCAGGTGGATCTCGAGTTCAAGGCCAACCTGGTCTACATAGCAAGTTCCCTGCCCTCCTGAGCCACTGAGCTATCTCTCTAGCCCCCGATTACTATATTTCAGAGATACTACACTATGAGATATGGCCAACATCTTAAAATCCAAGTTTTTGGAAAGAGAAAGGAGCAACCGTGCATAGATGGATAATTCTGCTCTCAGAAGACATGGCAGACCACACAAGACCCCAGTGTGAGGTGTGGAACCTCCTTGTAAATTGTTCCTCAGAGAGGCCCCAGAAGCCCCGCCCCCAACGGTACAAGCCATAGTCCTGGAAGGTGCTGTGCAGATTCCTGGAAGAGAAAAGGGCTCAACAGTCTTACCCAGCTGTGAGCCCTACAGACTGGAACGCTGGCCTGTCACTCAGGATGTGCCCACTGTGTGCAGTTATCAACAGCTCTAGTTCATATGCACAGGGCACACATAGATAGAAGTCGGACCTGACAGCGCATGTGTCTGGAATCTCAGTGCTTTTAGGGGGAGATAGGAGGCACTATGAAAGCTACCCACCAGGAGGAAGTTCCTGACTCAGCTTCAGCTTGATTTCTCTATCTCTTGCATCCAAAAGCATGTGAAATCTTCAGTAATAAGGTCTTACCATCTAGTTCTGGTGGACAGCCAAGAAAAATAGCAACAACTTGTGTTGTTTGGGGACCTCTAGTGCCTCTCATTTTATGAGATTTTTTTAAATCTTTCTGGGCCTGGGTGACTGACCCATTCAGTCTAATTTTCTCCAGCTCATCTCATTTACCTGCACATTTCATTTTTTCCTTTAAAACTGAATAAGATTCCATTGTGTGTATGTGTGTGTGTATGTATATATCTATATATCTATATCTATATATCTATATCTATATCTATATATATCTTATTTTTGTTATCCATCCATCAGTTGATGGACATCTAGGCTGGTTCCATTTCTTAGGTATTGTGACTAGGACAGCAATGAGATGGATGAGCAAGTGTCTCTGTAATAGGAATGTCTATCATTTGGACTTTTTTAAAAAGACTTTTTAAAGAGGCTTATACTCAAAGTACTACTATATTTAAAATTATCTTTTCTCCTGTGAGGTTTGCTTGCCTTTGAAGGTCAGTCTTACATTTTTAAAAAGGCATGCATTTTTTTTCCTTTCTAAAGTTGATCTTTAAACAGATATTTTGAGGACTGTTGTGTTAAGAATGCTTGCTGCTCTTGCCGAGGACATGGGTTTGGTTCCAAGTACCCACACATTGGGTGGCTTACATCTGGCTGTAACTCTAGTTCCAGGGGATCCAGTGCCCTCTTCTGGCTCTGAGGTCAGCTGCACTAACAGTGCACACACATACATGTACCTGCATGCACACATACATTAGATCTACACATTTAAATAAAAATAGAATAAAATAAATGTAGACTTTAAGTATTCCCTCATATACCTTAAATATTTATTTGTATATTCTATTTCTAATCAGTTGTTTTAAACTTCCAGGCTCAACTTTAAAAAAGCTTCTACACACTGGAAATTCTATTAAGGTAATCATTTCTGATGAAAGTATAATGGAATATTTCTTTAAATTTTTTTAGATTTATTTTTTTTTGTATGTGTTTGAGTGTTTTGCCTGCATGTATGTATATGTACCACATGTGTCCTTGGTGCCAGCAGAGGTCAGAAGAGGGCGTTGGATCCTCTGGAACTTGAGTTATGGATGGTTGTGATGAAGGCTGTGGGAACTCCTCCCGTATGTTTCATTTGCATCTGATAACACATTGTAAATCCTCATTTACAAATGTATTTTCTTTTATTGACATCTTTTTAATCATCTAGGAATACAGAAAAGGAGAACTGTGTGGTTTGAATTCTAAAAATAGGGTAGAAATGGAAGTGAGTGAGCGTGAAAAGCGTTCATTTTTTGTTGGGTACTGCTCACCATTCAGATCATGATGAAGATGCAGGAGGGAGCCGAGTATAGACACGAGGCAGGGAAGCTGGACAGCAGCCCATGTCACTCAGCCAGCTCTTCAGAGTCCCATTAGCTCCAAAGAACATTATGTCAACATGACTGAAATTCTGCTCTGTTCTCCCCTAGTGTAAATGTGGAAGGAGAGTCTCTCTGACATTGCTCCCATGGACAACTGAGCATTGATGATGGGGATATTGTTGCCTTACAAAATGAAGTACTATTAATAGTTCAGTGGGAGCCAGACACTGCCTTTTGTGCCATATGCAAGTTAACTCACTCAATTTTCCCGTTTAACAGATGGGACAGACAACTAAGACACAGAGAAATCAAATGATTCTCCATGTATCACAGCTAAACAATAGCAGAGAGTGAATTTGAACCCAGGCTCCCTAACTCTGGTGCCCAAGCTTTTAGCCTTTGTACTACATTGCATCCTTGCTTGTTACTGAAGGAAGAGCTTGTGGACTTTAATGATACTTTATCCTCTCCCCTTCCTTCCCTTTCTCTTTTTTGGAGGTGGGCAGGATCTTGCTTTGAAGCTCAGGCTGGCCTGAAACTTGAGATTTCGCCTGTCTCAGACTCCCACATGCTGGGATTACAGATGTTATACCACCATACCATACCTGACACACACACACACACACACTCTCTTTTTCTTTTTCTTAAGACTGATGCTGCTCTACAAATAATGTATTAAATGTTTGATTTTTTTTGCTTTTAATTTTGTTTTTAGATAAGATGTGAAGGAATCAGACTGTTTCTTTTGTGGCTTCAAGCACTTCAGACAAACTGTGCGGAAGAGCAGGTGCTGCTTTTCGCTTGCCTGGTGCCTGGTTTCCCAGCGGTCCTCTCATCCAGGGGGCCCTGTACACTGGAGACACTCATCAACCCTAGCCCTGGTGTAGTTGATGGTAAGCAACATTAGCAGGGTTGACATGCTGAAATGACTCTGTTCATTTTTAGTTTTAGGTGTGTGTGTGTGTGTGCATGTGTGTGTGTGTGTGTGTGTGTGTCTGTGTCTGTGTCTGTGTGTATGTGTCTGTAAGTGTATGCCTCATGTGTATGGGTACTCAAGGAAGCCAGAAGAGAACTCCAGATACCCCAGGAGCTAGAGTTACAAGTGATTGTGAGCTACCTGACATGGGTGCTGGGAGCCAAACTCAGGTCCCCTGGAAGAGCAGCTAGCCAAGTGTTCTGAACTTCTGAGCCATCTCCCCAGCTCGAAATTACTCTTGAGCTTACCTTGAGGGTTTCCTTGGTGTTGATGTTCTTGAATAGAAATTCTGATGAAGCTGAGGAGGAATGATTCCTTGTGATTCACAGAGGATTCCTAAAGACATTATAGCGAAAGCCATAGTTCAACCCACAGTACCACAAAAAAGAATAAAAAACTTAGGGTACAGGAAGTGGTGGCATAAGCTTGTGATCCCAGTACTTGGAGGTGGAGGTGGAGGTGGAGGTAGAGGTAGGAGGATTAGGATTTTAAGGTCAGCCCTAATTACCTACCTAAAAAGTTTGAGGCCAGCCTGGGCAATGTGAGAGGCTCTGTCTTAAAAAACAAAACAAAACAAACAAACAAACCAGAACAAAAAATCTGGAGCCTATTTTCTATTAAATTATAATGAGAAAATTTCTGAAGTAATAGAAACAGGAATGGAATGCAGGGGGCAGATGTTGGCTACAGTGTGAAGTAACAAGTGTTTTCTGTGAGCTAATGAAATTTAAATGTCTTCCCTAACCACTGTCTGTTGTTCTTGTCACTGTTGTTTCTTTAAGAGGCCATTCATCTTACTCTGCCAACTGTGTTTTTCCATGTAACATTTACAGAAGGACAGTAGTGACCTCATTGGACTATCTTGTCCCGTGAGTGTGAACTTACTGTCTAACACTTCATTGCATTGGATTTTAGGCTGACCAGGACAGAATTTGAATGGAAAAGAATGGTCCAGAGAAAGGAAAGGCTCTGTGGACCTCTATACTGGGCCCGAAGCCCTTGTTCATACTGGTTTGGGGTTCAGTCTGAACAGTTCCAGTGGCTGGATAGATGTGTTGTAATAGAGACCAGTTTTAAATCCTTATTTAAAATTTGACTTTGATGAATAAGCTCTCGTTATTTTTTACCTTTTAGCAAAAATATACCCAGAAGAAATCACCCCACTTCTGCCAGCCGTATCAGGGGAGAAGATCGCTGAGGACCAAACATGCTTTTTTCTTCAAATACTGTTGAAATATATGGTTATTCAGGTCAGAGCAAAACCAAGCTGTCTCACTGATGGGTTTATTTTCATAGGAAGGAGAGTTACTGCTTCCTTTCTTTCTGAGTGTCTGTGTTGCTTTCTCAGAAGTGATTTTATGTGGCGATTCATTAGACGCAGGGCATGCGTCATTGCTGGGCCACTTCAGAAAGACTCCGTATGAGTACTTTTATGTGTGAATTATTTAAGGTATCTTTACTTAAAAGAAGTTGTGCATCCTTTGATGATATCATACACAAATACAGTATATTTAGATCATCTTCATGCCTCTTTCTGCCACCTCTTCCTCTCTCCCTGCTCCTCCATCATCCTTCCAACTTCATGTCTCCTTCTCCTTTTCTTCTTTTTTTTTTTTTTTTTTTTGAGTCAGAGTCTCACTGTGTAGCTAGCTTTGGCTGGCCTGGAACTTGCTATGTAGACCAGGTTGGCCTCAAACTCCGCCTGCCTCTGTCTCCTGAATATGCCACCTTACCCAGCGCCTCCGTTTTAAAATAGCCCACTGAGTATAATCAGAGCTGTACAATTAGATGTGCATAAATGTAGGGCCATTTGTTGGATCATGAGTAGCCTCCCAAGAGCCATGGTGCTGAAGAAAACCGACTCCTCTTCACCCAGCAGCTATCGTCTGCCAAAAGCTCCTTCTCTGCCCATTTTAAAATGTTGACTGGCTTGACCTTGTGCAGGCAACCACAGCTGCTATTTTGTCGTAGTCTTTCCTGACCTCTGACATTTAGAACTTTCTACTCTTTCTTCCAAGATGTTCCCTGGGCTATGGGGAAAGGGGTGATACATAGAACAGGTGTTCTATTTGGGGCTGAGCATTCCACAGTCACTTATTCTCTGTACTTTGAACAGTTGTGAGCCTCTGTACTAACCACCATCCACCACATGCAGAAGCTTTTCTGATGAGGGGTGTGAGGTGTGCTAACTCTAGTATTTAGAAGGCGGTTTGATAATATGTCCCTTTAGCAAAATAAGTAGGATCTGCCCTAGGGCCTGTGATACTCAGTCATGGGTTCTTGGCCAGGTTTACGATACCTGGAATTTGTATCATCTTTGGAGCTTTGTTGAGATATGATTTCATTATATTATTACCAATAGTGTCATTTAAACATTGATAATAGGAATTTTAATCTAATATCATTTCATGTTTGTGTATGTTAATTAAACTGTAAATATACAAATGTCTTTTCCCACATATTATCCAAAGGCTGCAAGCTTGGAGTGGAAGAATAAGGAGAATCAAGATACTGGTTTTAAATTTCTTTTTACATTGTTTCGAAAGTATTATCTTCCTCATTTGTTTCCATCATTTACTAAGTTAACCAACATCTACAAACCTGTACTTGGTAAGTACTCTTTTATTCCTATATGGATGTCATCCACAGGGAAACGGTACAGTAGCTTTCATAGTAATCCCTGTGATATTTTAAGGCAAAATAGTCACTTTATGTTCATATTGAATGGTAATATTGTTGTGAGAAGTTAAAGTTACCTAATGAATGATTCAATTATGTAAACTCATTTAAAGATCTTGCCTCATGGAAATAAAGAGAACCATGGTTTCTGTAAAAATAATTTAAAACATGTCATGATATTTCTGTATGTTTGACACCTTTTAATGTCATATTTTGCATTTCTTAGTCTTCTCTTATGGGTGATGAGTTATATGATGTCAGACCCTGCTCAATGGTTAGGCCGTCCAGCCCAGGACACACAGTTGCTGGAGGGGTGCACTTAATGTTGGGGCTTTTATCTACCAGGAAGCTAGCAGGTGCTTGTAGAGGGAGATGCTTGAGTGATGTGACAGTCTAGAGACAGGCGGTCCCAGAATTCTGGGAAACAGAAAGGAACATTTAATTTAGCTCCTAAATTTTCCTTTTATTGGGATTAGGATTAGGATTCACAGGATGAAGTAATCCCTTACAGTGGTGAAAGTGGGGGCAAATCTTCTCCGTATAAAAACATGAAATTAGTTAGATGGATAATCAAGAATAGCTTTGGAGGAGAAAAGATCACAAGGGACTGTACTCTCTCTGTAGGATGTGCCCGACTAATTCAGCTGAATTTGCTGTCATACACACACACACACACACACACACACACACACAGACAGACACACACGGACACACAGACTCACAGACTCACAGACTCACAGACACAGACACATGAGATGGGAGAATAGCTGAAGCCTGATGCATTTTTAAAAATCTAGAATAACTGACTTATAGGGGTACCGTAACCTGTATTTTGTTTTATATATATATATATATATATATATATATATATATATATATAATTTTTTTTCCAAAATTTGTTTCTGACTTTATGTGTTGTCTATATTCATTGTAAAAGCACTATACATTGTTATTACTAGGTTGAAAGTTACGTATTGAAACTGGTCATGGCGGCCCATACCTGTCCTCCTAGGACTTGGAAACTTGAGACAGGAGAGTTGTGAGTTAGAAGCCAGCTTTGGCTACATGTAGAGATTTTATATTGAAAAAGAATAACAAAAAAGTTATTTATTGTCATTATTTTAGCTTCACCAAGGTACTCCAGGAATCTAGGAAGTAGTTAAGAATCAGGGTAGGACTTACGGTAAGTTTCTATCTCAAATCCAGCCTTGTAGTATTCATAGTTGATGACACTTAATGAAGACTGAGATTCTGAGTTCATTTAGATGAAAAGTTTTGGCTTCCTGAGTGTAGGAATTATAGACTTGTACCACAATGTCTAGCTTTAGTTATTTTTTGTTAAAGTTCATGTTTGCTTTTACATTTGTTCCAGTCATAAAATAACATTAAATTAGCTATACCAGAAATGAAGATATATTCACTATTGTAATCTCAAATAATCTTCAAAATTGTTAATGAGAGAAATTAGCATGGTGGTATACTATTGCAGTATGTAGGCAGTAACAGCCACCCCTTTATTTATATTGTAAGGCAAAATCAGAATCAAGCTTTTTAGAAGTTGTTATTTTGTAAACATTTATAGGTCTTCATTATTAGTTGCTATTTAAACAACCAAATGTATGTTTATTAATTGGAACCATTTGTATGGATCATGTAATGTTGAGATTCACTAACTTAATTGTGTATTCTTTTTCTTTCTATCAGAAATCCCTCATTTGAGACCAAAGCCTGTATATGTTACTGTAACTCGAGATAATGAAACAATTTACAGTACAAAAATTCCATACATGGCAGCTCGTGTTGTTTTCATTAAATGGATTGTAACTTTCTTTTTGGAAAAAAAATATCTAACTGCAACACAAAACACTAAAAATGGAGTTGATGTATTGCCTAAAATCATGCAGGTATGCCAGCCATCATTTTAAAATCTTTCTCTTACATAATAAACACAGCCCCACATTAGCAAAGTAACTGATTGTTAGAGCTGTGGTTCTTGTAGGTTTTGATTAATGGCTCACCTGTGTGCAGGGCTGAGGTTTCAGAGGGAGCTTTGGTCTGAAGCACTTGCCACACAGTCCTGGAATTGCTGCAGAAAGGCAGTCTCAGGAGCAAGGAGAACTCTGAGAAGACAACTCTCGTGCTCTCGTGGGTACTCTCGTGCCTCCCTTCTTTCTGCTTTGCTTACTGTTATATCTTCTGAGCACAGGCACAAGCTGTTGTCTTTTCTTCATCAGTCACCAGTTGCTGGAAGGCCATCAGGTTATGTAGATGTGGCCTATGGAGAGAGTTCATTCTGTTGTGTATCTTCTGGCTTCTGAGGAGAGGGCTTGGACTAGCAGCTCAGGATCCTGGGGTAGCTGTCTTCTCAGGAGAGGGCTTGGACTAGCAGTTAAGGATCCTGGGGTAGCTGTCTTCTCAGGAGAGGGCTTGGACTAGCAGCTCAGGATCTTGGGGTAGCTTGTGCTTCATGATGCTGTTCCTGGAAAGAAGTCTGCCTTTGTCTGAAGCCTTCATAAAAGACTTCTTAGGTAGGAGGGTCTTTGGTATGTGTACTTGGTGGAGCACCACTGTTTTCAGAGCTTAGAGAGCAGTCACATAAATGAAGTGTCATGGCTTTGTGTGGGTTGATTATTATTGTTTGTTGTCTCCAAGAACAGGACCAGCAAGTGTAGTGCACTTATTGAAGATTTGCTGATGTCAAGGAGGTTCCAGAAATAGGACATCGATCCAAGCTGGGGAAACAAGCTGGAGGAAGCAGATCAGTAGTTGGTGTACTTCAAGGTCATTGGTGCCTTGGTGCAAAGAGTTACACCATGTAGTCTAGAGCCTGTGGATCCACTGTAGAGGACTTACTGGAGACCCAGAGGGCAAACTTGTTTTCAAAAGAGTCTCAGGATCGAATTACAATAAGAATAACAGAGGGCTTGCTGAAAGATAGTTCAAAACAAAACAAAACCCCTTAATTTTGTACTTTGGAAGTTAGAAGATGAAATGAAAATGGTAATGGTTATATTTATTTCCTTAAAATTTTTATTTTAAATTTAAAATATGATATTCTTTCATAGATCTGAAGTGAGTGAGCAAATGTGGTGGTACACACTTTTAATCCTACTACTTCAGTGGCAGAGGTAGGTGGATGTCTGTGAGTTCGAGGCCAGCATGGTCTACAGAGTGAGTTTCAGGAGAACCAGAGCTGTTACCCAGAGAAGCCCTGTCTCAAAATACCAAAACCAAAACAAACAAACAAGCAACCACCAAACAAAACAACAAAAACATTACTGTCCTTGTCAAGGTGATCAAAACTGTTTTCAAAAAATGCACTAGTTTTATAAAAGATGTTACAAAATATTTTAAAGTTCTCTTTTACAATAGAATTCACTTTTTTTTTTGCTGAATATGAAGTGTTTTTGGTTTTCTGTTCCCCAAGTGAAATTTTTTAAAGATTTATTTATTTATTATGTATATAGTGTTCTGCCTGTATGTATGCTTGCAGGCCAGAAGAGGGCATCAGATCTCATTATGGATGGTTGTGAGCCACCATGTGGTTGCTGGAAGTTGAACTCAGGACCAGCTGGAAGAGCAGCCAGTGCCCTTAACCACTGAGCCATCTCTCCAGCCCCCTAGAACTTGTTCTTTTGACAGGGAGAAACAGCTAATAATGTGCCGTAGACTTAGCTTCCCTAGCACTAGGTAAATCTGGCCTTACAGTTTTTCTTGTTCAATAATGTGTTACTTAGCTCTTTGTTACTGTTGCAAAAATACCTGAAATAGTTAACTTAAAATGTTTATTTTGGCTCATGGTTTAGAGGTTTCCTGCATGGTCATTTAGTCCTGCTGGTTTGATTTTGTCCATCAGGGATTGAAAAAAATTGATATAGCCAGGCAGCTGAGCATATTTATATGTACAACTCTTTAGTTATATTAATAAAATATCACTTTTACTAATTCTGAGCCAGTTCTTGCAATGACCTACAGCTCTTGGGACAAATGGGTGGAACAGTGACACACACAAGCTGACATCTCTGCAGAGCTGTAGACATTTGTTTGTGGACTCCTGTCGTATGTTCTCTGTTGTTCTTGAACTTGCAGAGGCAAGGCTCGGATGTGCTGAGCATGTTGGCAGATCAAGATGGAGGAACAAGTGGCATCACACTCAGGCACCACCAACAAAACAACGAGACATCCCCCCGAGAGTTGCTTTGTGGGTGGTGGGTGTCCATGTTTAGGCTAACCCTGAGAATGAGCATGTCTCAGTATGTGCTGTGGGGTTGAGAGGGTACCAGGGTGTTAGAGAAATTTACGTGGGGAGTAAGTGACAGTCTGTGTTATGTGGTTTTTCTGAACTGTGGTAGTGCTGGCCTGGTCCTGGTAGGCATCTCTGTTTTGCTGACAAGGCTTTTTCATGTGCCAGGGGACATCAGGATGGACTCATACTAACAACAGCTTGGAATTCCAGCTTGATTCTAGTGGATGGAAGACAGACCTCCTTCTGAAGCCAGTTCTTCATACTTCTGCAGCTTTACCCACTGAGCCATCTTCTTAGCTCTGTGACTTGATGCTACATAATTCTTCATGCTGTTTTAGTTATTTCATTGCTGTGATATAAACCTCAAAACTTAGTGTCTGAAAGCTGAAACCTTTCAACCTTATTTTTTAATTTTAGTTTGTGGGCCAGGATCTGGCTTAGTACATCTTGTGTATTTCATGGGCCTTGGGTGGTAACCTTTAGCTGGTGAATGGTTGGTCAGCAGGATGTAAGATGACTTCATTCACATGCGTGTTATTGCCAGTTGGAAAGAAGCCTGGCTCATCTTGAACTACTCTATACTGTTTCACTAGCCGGGTCATTGGATTTCTTATATGGCCACTGGGGACTCCAAGAACAAAATGCTTTAAGAGATGGAAAATGTTAACGGTTCGTCTTTTAGGCCTGGACTGGTGATTCTCATGCTTTTGTTATAGGCAGTCTTCAAGTTTTCACACCTCTGTGACAGTAGAGTAAGTGAGTAAGTGTGGAGTGCTGGTGTGATGATGACACACACTGCTTTTACACATTAGCTTATTTTGTGGTTTCACAAATGCAAATTAAACTTTTTAGCTGACAAGATTTCACAGCCCTCTTCCCTGAAATAACTTAGTAGTTTTCCTGTTGAAGTCACTGAGTTGAGGAATAATTACTTGGTTAATTAGAAAATTGCTAAGTAGAAGTTCAGGAATCATGCTTCAGGCACCTTCCTGTACCCTGTGCAAGTTGATGGTCATCAGAGTACTTGGAAATAAGGCGAGACCTGGATCTGGGGACGTGATCAGTGGCAGAGCACATGCTCACATATGTGAGATGTAGGTCCCTTCGCTAGTACTGCAACACTCACAAATCCCAAAAGGCAATGAGCAAGACAAGACTCACATTTTGCTAGGTGCTGGTGAGTGAGGATGTGGATTGCTAAGACGTGTGATGACATTTTCCAGACCGTTGGTGGTGGTGCAGCACAAGAAAAGGTGCCAGAGCTGGATGGTGCTGGGTCCACAGAGCAGGACAAAAGCCACTCTAACAGTAGCACCTTGTCTGACCGAAGACTCAGCAACTCCAGTCTTTGTAGCATTGAAGAAGAGCATCGAACAGTGTATGAAATGGTGCAGCGGATCCTCCTGTCCACACGGGGTTATGTGAATTTTGTGAATGAAGTATTTCGACAGGTCAGTGTGTGTTATACATTCATGAAGTTGAAGTCTCTTTGTTCTTGAGTTAGTCAGCTTCCCATTGCTCTAACACATGCCTGGGGGCATCAGCTTAAACACAGGAGGTATATTTGTCTCAGTGTCAGAGGTCTCAGTCCAGGGTCATTTGGTCCTGTTGCTTTGGGCCTGTAGCAGGGTGGTATATTAAGGTAGGGACAGGAAGCAGGTGAGGCCTGTTTACCTTATGGGTGGGTGTGAAAAAAGAGAGCAAGAGACTAGAGTCCTACAGTCTTCTTTGAGGGCACACTCTGCCATGACCTATAATACCCCATTAAGCCAAACCTCTTAAAGTTTATGCTGCTTTTCAATAGTGCCAAACCAGAACCAAATCACACATGGGCCCAGGGGAGGATGGGGGCATTCCAGATCCAAACTGTAGCATTGTTGTTTTATTTATGACACAGTAAGCAATAGTATTGATGATTTAGCCTAATTTATAGAACTAAGTAATGGCCCTTCTAGGCCCACTTTTAGTTTGTCACAAGTTTTTATGACTCACAAAAAAGCTTTTTTTAATCACTATATAATGAAGGAAAATTCAACAAATACTTTCATGCTTCCATGGCAAACTCAACTCAGGTAGGTGGATAGGAAGCTATTCTTAGTACTTAGCACCAAGTGAACCCAGTGTTCCCAGAGCTTCAGAGCTCACATAACCCAGAGGCTCTTTCTGAAAGCTGTTCTTTCCCTGAAACATTGTGTCACACGAGTATGTGATAGAAATACTTGTGGCACAGGAGAAAAGAGATGGATGAGAAAGAGAGTAAAGAAGAGAAAGGCTTGTGTCCAGGACCCTGGAATCTCATACCTCAGATAGGAAAGGTGCTGGGAAGAATGAAGCAGGAAGCAGGAAAAAGCAAGGAAAGAGAAGGAAGAGATCAGAAGTCAGATTGCAGTTGATACCCAAGGTTTGCAGCAGGGTTGGTGCTCCTGAGTGGGACCCAGCAATGTCTGGGATTGATTTTGACTGGCATCTTGTGGCTAGCCAACTTTATTACGTTATAAATTTATCTTATAAAGGATAAATGTACCACTGAACTATGATAAAAGCCTGCAATCCCAGTATTTGGGAGGTGGAGGCGGGAGGATCAATTATAAAGCAAGCCTCAGCTACACAGCTAGCTTGAGATTACCCTGGGCTACATGAGACCTTCCTTGTCTCAGAAAACTAAGTAACTGACTAACTAAATAAATGTATCATTAGCAGAAATTGATTAGGAATCATAATATATAGGGTTGTTTAATCTTAGTTTTGTATTTAGCAAATCCTTCATCTTGGTTCTACAGCCTTAGAGTACTTGCTTTGTTGGATATTTGTGCCTACTTTTTGTTTGTTTGTTTGCTTTGTTTTTGTATTTGTTTCTTGTCTTGAGTGGTTTCAGGAAGGTATCCCAAAATTCACTTTCATTGGTCCTTTGAAAATAGTGAATGTAGGTTTTTTTTTTTTTTTTTTTTTTTTTGTTTGTTTTTTTGTTTTTTTTGGTTTTTTTTTTTTTTTTTTTTGGTTTTTCGAGACAGGGTTTCTCTGTGTAGCTTTGGTACCTGTCCTGGATCTCGCTCTGTAGACCAGGCTGGCCTCGAACTCACAGAGAGCCGCCTGGCTCTGCCTACTGAGTGCTGGGATTAAAGGCGTGCACCACCACCGCCCGGCCTGTTTTGTTTTGTTTTGTTTTTCTTCTTGTACATGTGGCCAGAAGCTTAGCTGAGTGTAATAATCTTAGGTTACTCTTGCACTTAGAAATTTGTAACCAGACCTCTCTTGACATACAAATCAGAGCCAGGAAGACTTTATATGGACTTCAGTTCTAAAATTGAAACTTGGGGATGAATACATTTAACATTTTAAAGATAAACTTGAACATGTTTGCAGTAAGCAGGAAACTATAACATCTGACGAATACATACTAAAAAAGGAGAAAACATAATTTAAAATGATATTATATTAAAATTTATAATAGTAGTAATTGGGATGTTTATTACAACAGAAGAAAACCTCAGTGTATAATCTTAATAGCAGAATGGAGGCAGCGGAAGATAGACTAAATTGGGTGAAGAAATGGTCCTGCACCTACCTCAGAGTGACAGAGTAAAGTGGGACAGGTTGAAGCAGGATGTTCTAATGAGCAGGCTTGATACTTTTCTCGCTTCTCTCTCAGCTCTGTTCTGGTTTTGTTTGCTTTCTGTCCAGTGAGAATATCCTGCTATAGCTATAGATGGTCCTTTTTTCCTTTGAAAGTGTGAGTATTTGCAGTATTTTTGCATAGGCATCTGTAGCTAGAGTTTTTCTGCCGGGCCCACAGTCAGGACAAATCTCTGCCACCCGCCAGTCTCCAGCTCCCAAGTCCCGCCAGTCTCCGAGCCCACTTATAAAATAAACACACAGACGCTTACATTATTTAAACTGCTTGGCCATTAGCTCAGGCCTATCATTGTCTAGCTCTTACTCTTATATTTAGCCCATTTCTAATAATCTCTACTTTGCCACGTGGCTCGTGGGTTACCGGTACCTTACATCTTCCTTCTCCTGGCCGCGGCTCCAGCCAGTCTCTCCTCTACCTTCCTGTTCCCTCAATTCTCCTCTCTGTTAGTCCCGCCTATACTTCCTGTCTGGCTACCGGCCAATCAGCGCTTTATTGATACAGAGTGATATCCACAGCAGGCATCAGTTGCAACATAGCTGTATATGCTGGCTAGTTTTATGTCAACTTGACACAAACGAGAGGAGGGAGCCTTATTTGTAGCCTTAAGACTGGGCTACAGGTAAACCTGTAGGGCATTTTCTTAATTAGTGATTGATGAGAGAGGGTCTATTCCATTGTGGGTAAGGCCACCCCTGGGCTGATGGTCCTGGGTTATTTAAGAAAGCAGGCTGAGCAAGCCATAAGGAGCAAGCCAGTAAGCAGCATCCTCTATGGCCTCAGCATCAGCTCCTGGCTCCAGGTTCCTGCCCTGTTTGAGTTCTTACCCTGAATTCCTTCAGTGATGAACAATGATGGGGATGCATGAGCCTAATAAATCCTTTCCTTCTCAACTTACTTTTGGTCACGGTGTTTATCATGACAATAGACACCCTGAGTAAGACACTGCAGAAAGTCAAGTTTTGTTGCTACCTGGTGAAACCTAACATTTGAGAAAGAGAAGGTGATGGGGAAAAGAAGAGCGTTATTGGCAACAAGCTGGAAAGTTGGTAGATGAGGACTCTGGGGTTCTTAAAAAAAAAGAAGAAACCATCTTGTGAGGGGTTGCAGGTACAAGGCTTTATAGGGATTGATTTTGGGTGGGGACATGGGGTAGGTAGGCCTTTGAAATGGTAGGAAAGACAGTAATTCTGAATTTCTGGAGTTTGCTTTTCTGGTTCACACACTGTTGGCATCCATAAGTCACCAGAGGTTCTGGGCTTGTTCTGTAAATCTTAAGAAAAGTTGCTGATTAAATAGCTTTATGTCCCATGCCATTTTAAGTCCTTTTCCTAGGAATAGCTAACTCTGCAGTTAGGAAAGTGTAGAAGGCATCTTTCATCACAGGATAGCCAAAGGAATCTGTCTCTGGAGAACAGGGAAAGATAGCTAAAAGAGCATCTTTCCCTGAGTAAGATACTGAAATGAAGCCTTCCATTTAACATTAAGTTAAAATGTAATCACAGCATTTCTTCATTTCCCTTTTCTCCCTCCAACCCATCCCATATCCTCTTTCTAACCCCCCATGTCCTTCCTCCCTGTAGCCAGAAGTTTTCCTGTGGTCCTGCCCAGCCCCACGAGGTCCAGACAAATCTCTCTCACCCAAGGTCCCACAGCTGCTCATAAAATAATCATTCAGAGGCTTAATATTAATTATCAACTGCATGGCCATGACCTATGGCTCAAGCTTCTTGGTAGCTAGTTCTTATAACTAAACTCAGACCATTTCTATTAATTTATATGTTGCCACATGTTCTGTGGCTTTACCAGTGTGCCATTACATGCTTGGATTTCCCACCTGCCTCTAAGCTGCCTTGCCATAGGCCAAAACAGCTGTATTTATTAGCCAATGGGAGAAACACATATTCACAGCATGCAGAAAGACATCCCACAGCAACTCCCTCCCCCATTTCCTTTTCAAATTGAGTCCTTTTTCTTTGATCATTATTGTTACATGCATGCACATGCCCATACAAATATCTAAATACAACCCACTGAGTCTGTTTTGTTGTTTGTGTGTATATGATTTCAGGGCTGGCCACTTTCTGTTACATAACCAGTTGGAGTTGGGGTGGGGGGCGCTCAGCCCTGGAAGAGGGTAATTCTTCCTCTCAGCAGCCTTACTTACTTGTAGTTCTTTATCTAGATGTGGGACTATGTGAGATGTCCTCCTTTCCAAGTTACCATGCCTGTTGATGTTCCTGTTGATATTGTCATTGCTCAGGTTTTGTTCAGGTTGCCATTTTTAGAAAATACAATCTCTAAGCAGACTTCCTGGTCCTCTGGCTCTTATAATCTTTCCGCCCTCTCTTCCACGGTGTTCCCTGAGCCTTAGGTGTAGGAGTTGTGTTAAAGATATATCTGCTGGGCCTTGGCTCCCCACAGTCCAGTGATCCAGTGGTATCCACTTGTGGTATCCATCTGATGTACAGAAAACAGCATCTTCCAGTTATATAAGTACAATGTTTTTCAAAGTCTTTCTTGCATAGTCTTAATATGACTCTACCAGTTGTCTTCTGGTTAGTGTTTAAATGATACATGTTTTTCTAACTTTACTGTCTACCTCCCATGGACATACGCTATGAATTTCCCTTACAAATTGCAGGTGTCTTGTTTGTTTGTTTGTTTTTTAACTTTTTCTTAAAAATAATGTTATAACCTCTGCCTTTTGATTGCAGCTTTATTCCATGTAACACAGTAACTGCTTTTCTTGTATGTAAATCAGGCATCTTACTTTTATTTTCTAACTGTACCAAAGGTTTTTTGGTTAGTTGTCCTTTTCTCTCCAGTACTTAACGTGTGTGGTAGGTGTTACAGTCACCTGCAGTTGTTTAGTGGCCGGCATCATGCCTCTCTAACCTAAAATCTATTCTTGTTTTCAGCAGAAGTTCAAGTTCACCCTGTTTATTCCTTCTCAGTTGGTAGGACTTTGTAATATATTTGAATTCTACCTTATAAAATGAATGTATGTGTATATATATATATATATATATATATATACACTTTTCAGAACTACTGTATTATGTTATATAACATATATTTACATATGCCCTATTCATTTAGAATTATACAAGTACCCTTTTTGTGATATTTTATTCCTTGACAAATTTCTGACCTAGGATACTTTCCCTTTATGTCTAAAGGATAATTTTTAGTATTTTCCTCAGTTCATGTCTGTTGGTAACAAATTTTCTTATCTGAAATTGTCTGTACTTTGCTTTCACTTTTGAAGTCTATTCTTTCGGATGCTGTATCATGTCTACTAGTAGCCATGTGCTGTCTGCACTTTGGGTAACTTCAGCCCTTTGTTTCCTGGCTTCTGTTTCACAGGCACCGCAAACCATGTGGTTTATTTCTTTGAAGGAAATGTGTCCTTTTTTGCCTCTTGGCTGCTTTTAATGTTTCTGATTGCCTTTGGTTTTCCGCAGTTATACTGTAAAATTCTTGTATCTGTTCTGCTTGCCTTTGTGATTCATGACTGTGTGGATTGTTCTCTCATCTCAGCCATTCTTGCATACTGCTCTGTCCCGTATTTTGCATCTCCGTCTAGCTCTGCATAGGGCGACCTTGTCATTGCATTACCTCTCTGGCCTCTGCTTACTTTCTGTTTACTGCATTCTGGAGATTTCCCTCATATTCTCCCAGTTCCCACTTCAGCTCTGTCCCTTTTGCCCGTCCTATATGCACACAGTTTTTCATTTGGATTGGTTGGTTTCCAGACGTCCTTTACTTCAGGTTCTGATATTTCTGGTATCTAGATTTTCTGTTCATTTGAATCATATCTGTTTTTTTAAATTATGATTTTATTCAAATTGACTTAGCATATTTCCAGTGATATTTAGCAGTATGTTATATATCATCTTGTCCTGGCTGTTTGTAGAGATATTTTTGGGGTTTCTTTATAACTTTATTTTCACCTATACAAGAACTACTCCTTGCTCTCTGTGAGGAGGGTAGTGTGCTATGCCTTTATGTCGACTTTGGATGACTAAGTTGTCTACATTTTGTCAGAACTGATTTAATGGTCCCTGTATTTTCTTTGTAAAGTTTTTCTAAATAATGTACAATAAAAAATGCCAGATTTCAATCAGAGACATGGAGGTTAAAGTGTTTCTAGAACGAATGGACCAATAATTTGTCCTTGTCTGTGTCATTCAACCAGTCCTTTGAGTGAGGGATGCCAGTCCTTCCTACCTACCTTGCAGTACAAAAATAGCCCGTAAATATGAGATGCAAAAGGCAAATGCATTTAGTCTTCAAAGTCATTTTTTTCTGTCTTCTTGCATGAAATCGCAAATATGTAAGGAGATTCCTTAATATTAAAATTTTCCTTGGCTGAGAGATGGCTCAGTTGGTAAAATGCTCAGATCCCCTGCATCCGTGTAATAAAAACATGGTACCGTGTGTCTGTAATCCTAGCACTAGGGAGGCGGACATTGTTGCTAGAGTTTTCCTGCCTGGCCCACAGTCAGGACAAATCTCTCTCACTCGCCAGTCCCACAGCCGCTCAGACCCAACCAAGTAAACACAGAGACTTGTATTGCTTACAAACTGTATGGCCGTGGCAGGCTTCTTGCTAACTGTCCTTATATCTTAAATTAATCCATTTCTATAAATCTATACCTTGCCATGTGGCTCGTGGCTTACCGGCATCTTTACATGCTGCTTGTCCTGGTGGCGGCTGGCTGTGTCTCCTTCCACCTTCCTGTTCTTTTCTCCTCTCTGTTAGTCCCGCCTATACTTCCTGCCTAGCCACTGGCCAATCAGTGTTTTATTTATTGACCAATCAGAGCAACACATTTGCCATACAGAACATCCCACAGCAGGACTTAGTAAGACCCCTGTGGCTTCTTGGTCAGCCAGTCTAACCAAATTGCCAAGTTCCAAATTCAGTGAAAGATCCTGTCTGATAAAATAAGATGGTGAAGCAGTCAAGGAAGATAGATATCCAGTGATGACTTCTGGTGTGTACGTGCATACAAAGTTTTTGAACTTCCTATGAGTGTGCACAGTGTTATAAGTGGTCAGTCTGGTTAGTACAAGTACAAGTGGGGGTGTACTTGATGTTCGAAAAATGTAGAGACCTGTCTGGGAAGGAAGTAGAGGAGAGAGGTGGGATGAAGGAGCAAAAGTGGGGTGAAAGAAAGACAAGAGAAGGAGGAGGAAAAGGCAAAACAAGCAAGGAGAGCCCGTATGTGTAGCAGGCTCCAGTTCTGTGGGGTTAACTAACCCAGCACGGCCAATTCAAGCTCCCAGCATGGCTCACCTGAGTGCAGGGCCCAGAGCAGGGAAATGCAGCCAGCTCCATGCCCGCCACAGTCATCTCTTACTTTACACACCATTTCTGATTTTTTGAGGAAACTTGCAAGTTTAGTTATAATTATTTTATATAGACAACTAAAATACCTGTATGATTTGGTTATGGTTTGTACAAAAAGCTACCCGGAGTGTAGAAGAATCTATGAAACTTTATTGTTTTTCTGTTCCAATTATAAAGACGTCTTTTTCCCTCAGATGATGGTATATAGAAAAGTGTGTATGTGGTCTCTGAACAAGTTAAATATTTCTGAAGTTGTTGATGGAAATAAACGTCTGTAATGTGGCTTTATGACAATCTGAGCTTGTGTGGCATTAAAGAGTTTTTTGTTTTGTTTTGTTTTTTTCTTTTCAGGCATTTTTGTTACCTTCCTGTGAGATATCTGTAACAAGAAAAGTAGTTCAAGTATACAGGAAGTGGATCCTCCAGAACCAACCTGTGTTCATGGAGGAGCCAGATAAAAAGGATGTTGCCCAGGAAGATGCTGACAAATTAGGACTTTCAGAGACTGACTCCAAGGAGGTAACATTATCGCTCAGTCTCTGAGTTGAGGGTATATACCTCTTGGCAAATTAGACCTGCTTGGTCAACAGTCTCACTCTGCCCACAAACACAGATAGGAGCATTGTTGGGTTCTGTGAAGACCTTCCTTAGAAGGATTGTTCATGTTCTGTGTTTGGTGGGCAGTTGTCTCCTCACCCTTAGCCTAGAGCTACATGAACATGGAAACTTTCTTAATCACTGTTGAAAGACAGCTGTTTTCTCATATTTTGCAATTCTCTCTGTGAGACTGAAAAGCTCTTATCCTCTCCTTGACTTGTTTAAATAAATAGTTGTTGGAAAAGTTAAATGTAGAATGTTTTGCCAGACTTGTTTTTTGCAGATGACTGTCCAGAAGAAATCTGTATTAAATGTTTGAAGAGATAAGCCGAGTAAAGAGCAAGTACTTCTGGTGTGTCAGGAGTGCTGCCTTCCTGCAGGGGGCACTGTCCTAGTCAAAGCTAAGGCTTGAATAAGCTTAAAATGACAACACCGAACACCCTCCCAAGCACAAAAGAAACAAATTGTATTTATGTCCCGGATTAAATAATTTACAATATTTAAAATTCTTAGCCACAGACTTAAAAATTTTAAATGTCTGAATTGATTCTGTTGTTTCGATGTTTCGATATTGGGGAAATCATTTTAGTAACTAATTGTGAGGTCAGATCAACAGTAAGCAAGTAGAATTTGTGTGTGTAGAGGCCTGATTTCTATGTCCCAGCATCAGGTCAACTTGGCTCTCACTAAGAGTACACACTAAGGGTTGAGACCACCAGGGGTGCTAGAGGTCAAGTGCTAAGCAGAGTGTAAGGAACCAAGCATGTAAACACAGGCTTCTTCCTGATTGGCTAATGGATTGTCACCTTCTTAAGGCCTCGTCTGAAAGTTCTGGTCATAAGCGGTCATCCAGCTGGGGACGCACATATTCCTTCACAAGCGCCGTGAGCAGAGGGTGTGTGACCGAGGAGGACAACACAAATGTGAAAGCCGGGGCCCAAGCTATGCTGCAGGTATGCTACCACTGGGGCCGAGACAGCCCTGGTGGAGAGGACGTTTTGAACAGTTTGTTTAATTAGAATAATGTCATATGAACTGCACTGGTATGTTTTGCCTCAGGCGCTAAAGAACTAAGTTCTAAGTTTTTCTTCCCATTTATAAATGAAAAGTATTTTTTTTCTAGTCAAAAAAGATGTGAGAATTGGTTGCAGTTTTTTTTGAGAAGGATTATGTGAAATTTATGTGATTTATACCTGAAAGTGTCTTCCAAGCACATCTGAATAGTTACTTGGGTTTAATTTGTAAGACCTTATTCCCTGTGTGGACACACACACACACACACACACACACACACACACACACAGAGCAAGAGAGACATAAATAAAAATGAAACAAATTTTTTAAACAAGAGTAAAGATGATTTTACTCATGTAGCTGCAGAGAACTTTGCTACAGCTCATCATTATAGCCTGTGACCTTGACACAGACACTTGGAGGGATCCTTGCCCTTGTCCCTTTAGCTCTACATCTTGAAAAGTTACTTGGTTGGGATTTACATTGTTGTTTTTGTTTATTGTATTCGGTAACTTGTCTCTTGAGTGGTTGCTCATGGGCAAAGGAGCTCGATGGAGGTCTGATGAGAGCGAAGGTCTGATGAGAGCCTTCTACTGCTGCTGGGGATGACTACAGTTTGGACATAATACTTTGATTGTTTGGTGTTACCTTAACCGATGCCAATACAGTGAGAAGTATTCATGTGTTGGCATCTTGAAGCTATTGTTAAAAGTAAGTGTAGTATATGGAAACTTACTTTTCACTGGGAATGGGTAGAAGTTTCAAATTCAAGAAGGCAACACATGAAATTGAAAGGCTTTGTATTATAATATATTATTTGTGGCTTACTCATATAAAAACATTGTCACTAAAACTGCTTTAGTTTGTTACTCAGAAGATTCTTTGTTTTCTTTTCTCTCATTCAAAGTCTTATTCAGATTCACACTGTAATTTTTATCTGGTAGTGATTATTAGTGATTTTTTCCCCTCTAAAATTGGGACATGAAACCTTTTTCATCTTACAAAAGCTAAACCTTAAAGGCTGTCATCAGTTTTTTGAGTGTGTTGATTTGAACCTGTCTGGTCATTCTGTGTATTTTTTGGCCTCCACTAAGAAGCCAGAGAAGCTGGTTTGTTCCCATTGCCTCATTGCTTATACTATTTAACCTAAAGGAGACCTACAAAGGAGTGTGCATATAGTAGATGGAACTCATCTGATCTATTTTATGTGTACCTTTGCTTAAATATATATCTGTGTACCACATGGATGCCTGGTGCTCAAAGGAGGCCAGAAAAAGACATTGGATTCCTTGGAACTGGAGTTACAGATGGTTGTGAGCCACTATATGGGTGCTGGGAATCAAACCCAGGTCTTCTGAAAGAGCAGTCTGTGTTCTTAACCACTAAGTCATCTCTCTAGTCCCAGTCCTATCCATTTCTGTCGCCAAGTTGACAACAATGAATCTCTGAAGTTGATGGGCCTCTAGTGTTATCTCTATGAATGCTGACGTGTTGGTCCTTCACTGTAGTAAGCAGTGATTTGCTGTCTGAAAACCTGAGTCAGCCCTGCTGATCCAGAACAGAGAACTTGAATCCCAAAGATCTGGGGCAGAGCATAGAGTAGTCAGCTGACTGTCTCATTGTTCTTTTGTAATATTCTTTTATCTTAAGAATTTGCTGAGACTACTGTGTCTTGCTGCATACTAGATTTCTCCTATTAAAAAAAGCCCAGCAGCTAGAGAGATGGCTCATCTGGTAAAACGTTTGCTACACTATGTGAGGACTGAAGTTTCTAGAAACCAGATGGGCTTGGCAGCCCACCTATAATCCCAGTGCCAGGGAGGCAGAGACAGGAAATCCCTGGAGCATGCTAGCTAGCTAGAGAAGCAAAAAACTGAGCTGAGTTCAGGGAGAGACCTGCTTCAATATAGAAGATGGAGAGGGAGTGAAAAAGACACCTGATGTCATTTTGGGTCTCCATATGCACGTACCCATATGTTCAGCCCCTACTCCCATAGGAATACAAAAATACAGACACACACACCACATATACATGCAAAAAACAAAAACAAAAACAAAAACAAAAACAATCCTGATCCTAGAAGATGCAACATCACCCATGTGGCATTGTCTGTTTCCAGGCAGACCACTGCTCATCATTCACTCGTTATGCCTCTTGGGGACACTTGCAAGATTCCGTCAGGAAGCAGGTTTCATGTACTGTGCTGGGAACTTCTGTCAGTGCCATATGGGTTTACTATACATTGATTCTTATTCTTCCAACTTGATGTCTTAAATTCTCTTTGGAAAAACAATTGTATCGCTATTGTCTAGTCATGGACCTCTTCTCTGACCTTCTGTCCATCCCAGACCTTTTCACCCTGATACAGTGGTCCTATCTTTTTTTTTAATTGTTGCTGTTGTTGTTACTGTTGAAAGATAAAACAAGTTCAAATATTTTATGACTCATGACTAAAGTAATAGTGTTTATACGGAATAGTAAGGAAAGGCCTTTTAGGTGTCTACCGAGGCAATTCTAAGGGGTGAGCTACAATACTTGAAACATGTATTGGCGCCACTTGCTGTATTCAAAGAGACTGTGGAAATAACCCAAAGGGATTCGTTGGTCATATGATTAATTGTATTTGGCTTTAAGGTCTTCCTTACAAATGCTGCAAATGTCTTTTTGCTGGAACCGTGTGCTGAAGTTCCCATGCTCCTGAGAGAACAGGTAGATGCCTGTAAAGCTGTTCTGATTATTTTTCGGCGCATGATAATGGAACTTACAATGAATCAAAAGACATGGTAAGTTTAATTCAGATTAACATCCCCAAGCAGCTGTCTTTTCTTTTTAGTATAATTAAAGTGTTAAGGTTTCCGTTTATCTCATGTCTTCACAAAACTGGCAATAAGGCAAGCAGCAGCCCCGTGGTAGCTTCTGTGAATTCTGGCAAAGGGAGTTGCCCAGCACTTGGATAATTCATTTATGTTCATTATTGTTTTTAAAACTGCTCTTGAACAGGAGTTAGTGTTACATTACCCAAAAATGGGTTTTCCCATTTTAAACTGTTATCAGACAGTTTTATGATAAGTGGTGTGATTTATAATATGATTCTTCATAAGCTCAACTTCGTTTGTTGTCCTGAAGTGCTATAACCTTGAGTTTTATTCCTTCAACTTGGTACTTTAAATTCACTTTGGAAAAACAATTCTTTTAACTAATACATTATCAAAGTGACAGAAAAGTACAGGCAAAAAGTATGTCATCACTTGTTTTTCCTTCCCTTTTCTTTTTCTTTTGCTGTTTTTCTACTAATTGTGTTCTTAAAAGTAAAATGTGCTAGATGTTTTCCATGCCTGTCTCCCATAGTGGATATCTCCACATCACCCTCAGTGTTCTCAGTGATAGACTAGCAAACCCTGACTCATGCTTTCCTCCTTCCCATTGTCTTCACATGTAGCCTATCTTAGAAATTCCTCTCAGGTCTGCCTGGGTGTGTTCATATCACTTAGCCACCTGTAAAACCACTACAGGTGTCTTTATGCTAGGGCTTTGAGGCTACTGAGGTCCTGTGGCAGTGGAATCCTTTCTGTGCTGGAAATTTTTCTAGGACCACACCTGTTTTATAGATGCCCTAGAGCCAGTACTGTTGGTGTTATACAAGGTGTCTGTCCATAGTAGATGGGAAACACCCCAAACAAGGCTAGGGTGAGCTATCAGAGGCCACAGACCACCATGAGGAGGGAAGGGTGGGCCCAGAGGAAATCTGTCTTGTAGCAAGTTGACAAAAATCAAAATGATGATTTGAAAGTATAAATTACAAGGTCACCTTTACTGGTCTTTAAGTTAGTATTCTTACCAAGTCATATAGCTGTTAAGTTGGAAACATTACAGCCATGGTCAGTGTGATGCAAACCCAGTCTGGCATCATGGCAGTCAGAATGGCCTGGTGAGAAATGCTTTCAGCTGGATGATGCTCCTTGTACCACAGCTGTGTGGATAGTATTCTTCTGTTTCCTTTCTTAGAAAACGATGAATTCTGTATACACTGTACAGTATAATACTTTTTATAATAATTTATTCTGATGAAAATTTTAGGAAGTAAAATAAAGCAACTGTTCTTTCCTTTAGAAATTTAGAGATTTCCAGATAAATGTATAAAAAGACAACTGTAGAAATAAATGACAGTAGTAACTAAACATGGTAAAGAATAGGAAGGAGCACGGTCTGTTTCTCAGACAGACTTTCTGCATATTTAAGTTCCAAATGCCCGATGCCTTCTTTCACTTCCTTCCTTCCCCCACTTTGTCCTCCTCTCCTTTCCTTACTCCTCTCCCCCCCCCCCTGCTTCCTTCTTCCCTGACCATCTACTATGAACACACAGTGGTGCACTAAATAGCGGGTCCTGTTGTGACAGGGTCCGGGTATCCTGGCGGTGAGTGGCAGGCCACCTTCAGCTCTGTCATTTCTCTTCCTTCTTCTCTTCACATTTGCTGCCCTGCGCTGTACACACGTGTCTAGATCTAGGCGGTGCATTTGTCTTCCTCCTCCATATTTCAGGATCCACAGACAGTGCAAAACAAGCAAACAGATGGACTAGAGTGCTGGAAGAATGGAGGGTAACAAATAAGTAAACCTGGGACTAAAGCTCAGTGGAGCCAAATACCAAGGGAGCAGATACCAAGGGAGCAGATAGCAAATTCCCAGAGATCACTATACCATGAGAGGGTCACTGAGATTCTGCATATCACAGACACAGGAGAAAAGACACCACAGCCTACAGATCTCTTTGTTTGTCTGATCTGGACCAGATTGCTTTGTTGTATTCTTAGTTTTTTTGTTTGTTTGTTTTTTTTTGTTTTTATTTGAGAGAGAGAGAGTAGGAAGCGCAAGAAGAAAGTAGTGCAAATGAATAAATGGTTAGGGCTCAAAACCTTACAGGAACCAGAGTGATTCCCTTAGGGAATGAATGGGCTTCTTCTCTATACAGAAGATAGTATGTTCTCCATCCCCGCAGAGTCCATGGATATGAGAAATGCAACTTGGCTCTGTGAGAAAGAAAAAATGATCTGCTGCGTTTTCAACACCAGTTGTCATAATTAGCAGTGCTGCGTTGATTCTTTAAGCCTATTATATAAAGACCCTTCTGTAAGACTGAAAACAGTAGCACATGGTGACTGGGCTATGGTGACTGCAGCCATCCCAGGTGTGCACTGTGGTGTAGGCAGGATCTGCCAGGCACAAATACACTGCCCATCAGTGTTCAGTCCTGACCTTTCCAAACCCCTCCTGTCTTCTGCAGGAACCACAATCAGGCAGTGTTATTGACTGCCTGTGTCCTCATAGTAAAGACCAGAGTCAGTGTTGTTCTGTCACAAAGGCAGATGGGAGACTTTACAGGTTAAGTAACAAAATGATGGAGGATGTCAGAGTACTGTATTAGTTCCGACTGGCACAGCTCTTCCCTTGGTGAGTGCCCTGGTGTGTGGTTCAACTGGAGAAAACCATCTTGCCCTCCTTCCTGCAAAGAGAAAAGTCAGGGAAGATGTCTGGAAGATGTCATCCTGCCAGTTGGCATGGATGTGAAAGCATATTTGTTGAACTGTGGTAACATAAAGTAGTTTGTGTGGATAAAATATGAACATATTCTCTAACTGGCACCTAGACTTTTAATACTTTCAGATAATGTGTAATTATTAGTGTTGCTGACTGCAGAGATCTCATACCTATAAAGTGCTTTGAGGATGTGATTACTAATATGAGCTTTTATTTTGGGTGGTCCAGGGAGCAGATGTTGCAAATCCTTCTCAGGATAACAGAAGCTGTCATGCAGAAGCCAAAGGATAAGCATGTAAAGGACTTGTTTGCCCAGAGCTTGGCAGGGTTGCTCTTCAGGGTAAGTCTTTTTTATTAAACACTGCAAATGCAGAATTGAAGCGGACTTGGCAAATTGGCAAATTAGTTTTAATTACTGAGATTTTACATGTTATGTCAAATTAACTTTACATTTTCAGACATTTTCCTTCTTAGCTTTGTTCTAAATGTTGTGTCTGTTTTTCCAGTTAACATTGGGTTTTTTAGGCTTCCCTCTCTGCCATCTCCTTCCTCTTGGTTTGCTTGAGAGTGATAGGCATTCAGAAGTGACAGGAGTTGAGCATCTTAGCAGGGGAGAAGACCAGATAGATTTGACAGTTACGGGTCAATAGAAATATGAAAGCTTGAGACCATCATTGTGTCAAGCAACTGTATGGGAAGCCTCAGACTGGATGGAGTGACTGTGAGAGAACATATGCATAGGGAGACGAAGACGTCTCTATGGTTGATAGAAGAGAGAGCCAGCCAGAGATACTGAGGAAGGAGGCCCAGTTTGCTGAGGAGAAAGCTAGAGTGGATTGTTCTAGATGCCCAGTAGGTGAGCAGGAGCAGGCAATCTTTGGTTCTCGTAAAATGTGGGTAGTTGAGAATGCCCAAAGAATTGAAGTCTACTTGGAGTAGATGAATCAGGAAGTGGAGGTAGCAACTGTGGACAAAGCTTCTAAGAGCTCTTGATGTGGAAGGAAGGGGGAAAGGGAACTATCTGGAGGGCCACTGTGTGTAGAGGGTGAGGTTTAGAGCAGGTGCTACTTAAGTGTTGGCTTGCCAGTGTCATGTTCCAGTGAAAGAGGTCAGGATGAATTGGTTTAGAGGGAGAGGAACCTCGGGATCCGGAAGGGCTGAGTGACTCTCAGTATGAGCTGAGAGCCAAAGATGTACCAGTACTTTCTGCCTCAGTGGGAGCAGGGTCAAGAGCATGGATAGGCTGACAGCTGGTGGACTGCCCAGGGAGGTAGCTTCAGGCTACACTGCTTTTTGTAGGGTTCATAGAACTTAGGGACATTTCTAAAAGAGAACAGTGTGAAAAACTATGGAAATATATGATATTCTACATTAGGCCTGACCTTCAATAATTTGATAGGTGGGAGCACAATGAACTGAAATGATGGTTGAGGAAGGAAACATTCTCTTCTCCAGTTCATGGTTTTTGGATGATATATCTCAAGAGCATATGTAAAGTACAGGTAGTGTATCTAGAGGCTGCAAAAGGAATTGGCTCGTACTCACTTGCTTCATGGATACTCTCCCTTCCCCCTTGACTGCCTTGCCCTTGCTTAGCTCATGGGTATATGGGATGGGAGTACACAGTCATTTTTATTTGAGGGTTTTGTTGTTGTTGTTGTTTAGACCAGGCCTCACTATGAGCCTAGATTGATCCAGACTCTCAGTCTATTGCTTCAGCCTTCCGAGTGCTAGGATTATATGCTTATGTCATTATACTCTGACTACACGGGTTTTGTTTTTGTTTGTAGTCATCCAACCTAGTTTGTTGATACTACTGCTTTGCTGCCTGCATGGATGTACAGACATGCTGCACTGTGCTCTCTCTGTACATACAGCATCTCACTGTCTGCACCTGAGCTCCCAGTACTGGGGCTTTGCTGTCGAGTGGGCATGAGCTAAAGCCAGTGTCAAGGCTGATTTTCACCAATTGTCTGGCCTTGTATCTGTTATATGCATTGGAATTAGAAAATGAATTTGTTACAGGATTAAGAATGAATCTGTTCTAGAGTTGTTTGTGTTCATTTGTTTGGGTTGGGATGGGGGTAGGGCAGGAAAGAATTCCCTTAGAGTATTCTTGTCAGTTCTTTCTTGCACAATTTTTTGGCCCTTGATTGCTTATGATTTTGATGCATGTTGGAAATGAGTACAGAAAAAGGATGCTTAGATTTAGAATTGACCATGGAAGAGTGAAGGAAGGCTGAGCTTTGTAGAGCTGGACAGATCCTGGTTGTGACTCTGGCTCTGGCACTACTGGCTTGATGGCCTTGGGTACCACATCCACTTCTGTATCCCTCCCTGCTCTGCAATCGGGACAGGACAACATGGGAAGTGCAGTGGATTTGGGATCATCTGTTGATTTCCCATGTCCTTGGGTGAGATCTGAGGAGGGAAATGACTGTGCTTTGAACTGACCATCACGTACTTTGAAGACACACTAATACAGATGAAAATGGCCAGATATTTGCGTTTTTTTTTGGTTTTTATAGTACAGAACTAGTAGAGGGTAAGGAAATTTTCAGTTGCCCTTATCCTTTTATCTTTTTCTAACTCTTCCCATGGTGTTTATTTTTCCTCTGTTTTATAGATAATCTGGGTTAACAAAATTTCTTCTAGTGATGGTTGAATTTATCTCATTTTAAAAGTATTTACCAAATAATGGTGATTACCTCTGGTGATGTTATAACTTGTTGTATAACTAACTAATGCTAGTTAGACCATATGCTGTTAAGTTCTGAAGGTGATCAGGAAGCCTTGCTTCTTCTGTCTATAATAGGATCCAGTACTTGACAGTGTTTAATGTCAGTGACAGTGTCTTTAAGGGAGGAAATGGTTAGTTATCAGTTGATGTCACTGAGGCAAGGTGTGTTCCTGTGGTTGATGTGCTGAGCTGTATCTAATTAAACACTGAGTGTCAGTGCTGAGGGACCCTTGACTTTGATGAGAAGTATAACTCCAGAAAGGCCAGCTGACTTTCTCCCAGACTCAAACCAAGTTAGTGGCACAACCTAGTGCTGGGACTATCACTCCCCCTTGTCCTTTTGGACAAGGATAATTGATTGAAAGGCTGTCTTGCTTTTATGTCCAAAGGTTCTTCCATCCCACCTCCCCTCAACTAGCTTTGAGGATTTTGCACCGTGTCCAAGTGCTATTGTGACTTTTGTTGATGATTTACAGGTTTGTGACATTGACTATGACAGATTCTCTGAACTGCAAGAAGTCTTTCCATCCATCCTCCCTCCCTCCCTCCCTTCCCTTCCCTCCTTCCTTCCTCCCTCCCTGCCTCCCTCCCTCCCTCTCTCTCTCAATCTCTCTCTCTCTCACTCTCTCTCTCTCTCAATCTCTCTCTCAATCTCTCTCTCTCTCTCTCTCTCTCTCTCTCTCTCTCTCTCTCTCTCTTTCTCGTTATTTGAGAGAAGGTCTCACCTGGCCTAGAACTCACTATGTAGACCAGGCTGGCATAGAACTTATAGACATCTGTGTGCCTCTGATGGGATTAAAGGCGAGTGCTACCACATCATCTCTTTATTTCTTATACTTAGTAAAGTGATTTCCAGTCTTGATGTCTTAGACATCATCTGGTTTTGTTCCAACCAAGACATCCATCTGGTTTTGTTCCTGCTACCAGTACTGCAGCAGAATGGGAGGTGATTCCTAGTGACTTAGTGACTTCTGCAGTCTCCACCCTCTCTTCTTATCCACTAAGATTATATCTATTGCCCTAATATTGGGTCAGCTTTATTACCACTAATATTTTATTGAGTATTTTTATTAAGACTAAAATGCCAGTTTCTGTCTATACATTTTTAAACTCATGTCTTCAAAAGTTCAAGGCCATTACCAGAAAGCAGTAAATTAATAATCTTCGTATAATAGAAAATATTGATCTAATAATAAAATTGACCCAATACTAGATCAAAAGTTAGTAATCAGTAATTGACTTCTTTTCTTGATGATGGCCTACAAGCTCCTTTGGGCTGTCCTCTGTAAAGCAGGTGAATAATCAGGAAGCCAGCAAAGGGATCTGTGCTGGACGTGAAGACAGAAGAGTGCACAGCAGTTAGAGGGTAGTGGAGCCACAGAAATGGGTAACAAAAACCCAGGCAGGAAGTGAGAGCTGTCAGAAGGAAAAATCCAGAGTCAACTGGCTGGGAAGTGAGGAAGTAGAAAAGTTTGACTTTGACAGAGGAGGGAAAAAGGCTGTAAGCAGAGGGGAAATCTGCTTTAAGGAGAGTGTGCTGCTAAGGATAGTTTGGCTTAATAGAAGCACAAGATTCTGAGAAGGAACCCAGAGCAGGAGTAGGAATGCCTCTTGGAAGACGGCGCAGATGGAAGTGAAGCTGGCTAAATGCTGGTGGACGGAAGGTCTCGTGGGCTGAAGTTGAAGACATTTGATGAGTTGTCTTTGAATTCTGCAGCAAGCCCCACTGCTCAAAGTCATATAGCACTCGGGTTAGAGGATCACACATAGAGAAAGACATTTACCGTAGCCTCTGTGGTGATGGGGAAAAAGACGCCTTCAGAAGCTAGTACTCACTGGACAGAGGGTGTTCTATTCTTGCCAATATCAGCAGCACTAGCCACGCACTTTAGAATAATATTTTCTCAGATAACTCATCTTGCCATAATTGAAGCCCTGGTTATAGTTGGTCCAAAGTAAGAACAGCAATGAAAAGGATGTTAATTTGTTGTTGTTAAAAATCGTATATTTGGTTGGTTTCAGACGCTCATCGTGGCTTGGATCCGAGCAAACCTCTGTGTGTACATTTCTCGGGAGCTTTGGGATGACTTTCTAGGTGTGTTGTCATCCCTCACAGAGTGGGAGGAACTCATTACCGAGTGGTCCAACATCATGGACTCTTTGACAGCTGTGCTCGCAAGAACTGTGTATGGAGTTGAGATGACAAACCTACCTCTAGATAAATTAAGTGAGCAAAAGGAGAAGAAGCAACGTGGCAAAGGTACTTTTACTCTTTCAGGGTCGCAGCAGTGGTGTGGGGTGAGAGGTATTTATCTGTACACCTAAGCCGTTAATGCATTGATTTTCATAATGAGTGAACCAACTCTAATGTCTTTTTAAATGCTGGTCATTAGATTGTGTCTCCTATTACTTTGTTCCCTTAATGAGACTGGTGACTATCTAAAGAGACTGTAGAAGAAGAAAAACAAGAGAGAAGTACTGATAACAGGAGTAACAATGACCAGTGCTTTGCATATGGACTCCATCCTTGTGATAGCTCTTTTAGGTAGATCTGTGTCACAGACAGAAAACCCAGAATACAAAGACTTACAATGATGATGTCAGAGCCAGCCAAGTCAGCCCAAGATACCACACTGCTAAGATTCATGTTGCTGCCTCTCTAGAAATGTGGAGGAATTAATTCCAAGTGCTTGAGATGGGAGCCATTTTGGCTTTACTGTGCTTCTAGTAAAGCTGTTTTCAGACCTAAGGCAGTAAAAGTAATAATTTTGAGTTGTAAATCAATGGGAGTTTCTGTTGGAGATGACAGTTGGTATCCCCTTGTCTTTATTACAGTTCCTAAGGACTATAGTACTTGAGTTAATTTGCCTATTCCAGCTTATACTGTAAAGACTCGAGCTGGCTTATTCAAATGCATATGGTACATATTAAGTGGAAAAAGAAACAGGACAAAGTGGGGAGGAGCTGCAGGTTTGGTTAAATGCCAAAATGCATTTTATGGAGCCTCATGGGCTTGCTGGGGAAACAGGGAGAGATGACTTTGGATTTGACCTTGGTGTTCCCCTGGGTTATATCAAACAGAATCAGAATACAGAAGGTAAAAACAATGTGTTTCCTTGGGTGATAAGTAACTTCCCTTGGTTCTGAGACCTAGAAGGCATCTTTCTTCAAAACTTTATCAAGTTATACATGGTTACAGCAGATTATGTTTTAATAATAATAACCTTAGTATAGACTATCTGAATTGGCTTTTGCTATGTGACAAATCACCCCAAAACTTAGTAGCTTAACATAGTAACTGTTTATTTAGACCACGATTTTATGAGCTGATAAGTTGAGTTGCACACTCTAGCCAGTGCTAATTCATTTTCATGTTATTCACTCTGTGCTGTGACCACTTAGATTGCTCTGCTTCTAGGAATTGACTGGCTGTCATCCAGGGCAGTGAGTGTGACTGGGCTACATATTTCATCACCCAGCAGGTTGGCACATGGTTGTTAATATAATGTGACAGAAGTAAATTTTTCAGGTCTCACTTCTTTAGTTTTACTACCAGAGTATGATGAAGTCCAGAGTCAGTGTGAGACCAAAGGATGTAGATACAGGGAGACATGAACCAATTCTAGTGATGAATTAACCATATATAAGTACTAGGGGCTGGCTTATAATGTATTCATTGCAGTCTGAGAATGGTTTGCCAAAGCCCTGGTTAGTAAAAGCAAGCAGCTAGAAGCCAAAGCAAAATAGCTATGTTCCTAGCATTCCAGTACAATGGGTTAATCCCAGTTTAGATTTAGACTATGCAGTGCAGTAATTTTCTAACATGGCTTTAGCAACAGGTCATTTTTTTTTCTTCACAGTTGAAGCTAAGCAGGAATCTTAAAAAAAAAAAAAAAAATACACACTACCCTAGAGGTCCTTACTCTCTTCTGGTTCTCTTGCATGTCTGAGGTTTCTGTGCAGGAGGCTGGTTACCTAAGATAGTGTTTCTCAGTCTAGAGGAGAGTTTATCTTGCAGAGGAGGGAAGAGCTGAGATAGAAGATGTGGCTTACTTTTTCAAAATAAGTGTATTTCTTGCCTCCTGAAGGTGTTTAAACACACACACACACACACACACACACACACACACACAC
>CABHPH010111695.1:647-22743 GCA_902168325.1 Peromyscus nudipes
CCCTTCCCTTCCCTTCCCTTCCCTTCCCTTCCCTTCCCTTCCCTTCCCTTCCCTTCCCTTCTCTTCCCCTCCCGTGCCTGAGGAAATAAAAATAAGACAACCGAGCTGGAGAGATGGTTCAGTGGGTAAGAGAAATATCTGAGCTCCTGGAGGACCCAGACTCACTTCTCGGCATCCACATGGCAGCTCACAGCAGTCTGCTCCCTCCAGTCTTGAGGAAACCTGTGCCCTCTTCTGGCCTCAGAGGACTCTGCACACACATGGTGTACACACATACATGCAGGCAAAACACCCACACACATAAAATAAATTGGAGGGGTGGGGAGATAAACAGCAAAGTCAGAAGAAGACACAGCACCTCAAGGAACTGAGAGACTTGCTAACAAAGGTACCCGGTTTGCCTTCATCTTCCTCCTCTCCAACTCTCGGTTGTGCTGAGGATCGATCGAACCCAGGGTCTCATGCTCACAAGGCTAGTGCTCCATCAGATGCTGAGTCTGTCTTTCTGGCTATCTGTTTTCTGTGTTCAACCCAATCCGGATCAAAGGTAGAGAAACATAAAACCTAGGCACAAACTATTACTTCTTTCCTGAGCTCACATGTCATCTCTGTCTGTGCACACTGGATCTTTGTCCATCTCACAGGAGAAGGGTCTCTTCCTCTCCCATCCACTGTTTTCAGCCAGCAGAGAACTGGAAGCCTGCCCAGAGCCCAAAGAGAGGACCCCAGGTTTCTCTCTGGCTTTCGGAATCCACAGAGAGTGTGCCCTTCCTCAGGCTCAGTGGCCGGGCTTCCTGTCAGCCCTGCCCTCCCTTCTCCAGCCCTTGGTCACAGTTTCACATTTCCGATTCTTGGTCCTCAGACAGGAGCCATTCCGTCACATCCTTGGTCTCTGCGCTGATCCTGGGTATGCCCACTGGGGTGATGATTAGATTTCAAGTGAGATGTTACCTTGGCAACCAAGTTACTGGCTCACTCAATTAACCCGCTTCCCCCTTGTAATCAATACTCATTAGCTTCCAATCGCTTCTTTTTTGTGTCTTGCAGCTTTAAGCGCACTTTCAGGCCCAACCTGCTTCTTACAGGTAACAGCCATCTCTCCCTCGAAACCCAGAAACGTATTTGAATCCAGCAGAAGCCCTCTCCCCAGGCCCTCCGGGCTGTCACCTTCATTCACACTCATTGGATAAGGTGCTAGCTGGTCACCCAGGACTGCCAAGAGCACCTCCAGGGTGCTTCTGCCCATGGGCCTCCCCACAGGGACATTGGCAGGCAGGATGATGGGACCTTGGCATTCAGAACCAGAGAGGGCTTCCGCATCCCCCCCGGGGATCCCTGCGTGCTCGGAAGGAGAAATGCTATGTGATGGCTGTGATAGGCAACCGGGGTTGAGAACAGAGAAAAAATTTAGATCTCCAGTGGGCTGCTCCCCTTCCCACTCTCCCTCTAGAGCAGAGGTAGGGTGGTGGCGTCATTCATGGGGGGAGACAAGGGTCTTCCTTCACTGCACAGAGGTGGGAACTGTGGACATTCCAAAGCCTCTGTCCTGTTCACGAGCTGCTGCCTTATAGGGACCTGGCCTGGCTCTTTGTGGAACAAGGATGTCACTGGGGTTGGTTAAAAGGGACAGTGGGATTGTTTAATAGAGCCAGAGGCATAGACGCCTGACCTCCACATTTGAGCCAATGCACACGTGTGACACTACCTCCCGCATGTACACAAGCACACAAAATAAAAATATAATGAAAATTTAAAAAGGAAAAGGGCTACTTCTGCCTTTAGCATCATACTGTGGGGTGGTCAGCTGACCAAATGGAGCATGTTCTCTCTCTCTCTCTCTCTCTCTCTCTCTCTCTCTCTCTCTCTCTCTCTCTCTCTCTCTCTCTCTCTCTTGTCTCCTTCTTCCTTACTCTTTTTTTAAAATTCTCTAAAATTATTAAATTATTAAAATCATGTATGGGTGTTTTGCCTGCATGAATATCTGTGCACCACATGCATGCAGTGCCTGAGGAGTCTGAAAGAGGGCGCCAAATCCCTTGGAACTAGAGTTACTGACGGATGCATGTGCACCATCATGTGGATGGTGGGAATTGAACCTGAGTCCTCTGGAAGAGCAATCGCTCTTAACCATTGAGCCACCCCTCCAGCCCCTATTATTTATTTATTTAAAAACCGGTTTCATGTAGTCCAAGCCGGCTTCAAACTCATTATGTGGTCAAGGATGACTTTGGCTCCTACCTTGGCTTCTACCTCCCCAGTGTTGGACTACAGTGTAGTTACCCTGATTGGCTCAACTCATTGTGAAGCAGAGGATGGCCTTGAGCTTCGGATTCCCCTGCCTCTACTTCAAAGCACTAGGATGATAGATGTGTATAAACAATGGTCTCTATTTGTTGCTGGGGGCTGAACCCAGGACCAATCCACTCAGCGGGTGGTAAGCCCTCTGCCTCCCCCAGAGATAGGTGACCATGAAGTTTTAGAATCTCACTGAAGATCCTTGTTCCCATTTTACAGACAAAGAAATAGAGGTACAGAGATGAACTTGGCAAAAGTCCCCTGTAATTAAGAGAGACCATCAGGACTTGCCTTTAGGGTTTCTGACTTCTGCACATGCTGTCACCCCTTTCCTTAATCTCCTTGAACTCCTATTCATCCTTCAAGACCCAATTCAAATACGACCCAATACCACCTCTTCCAAGGAGCCTCTCCTGGTAGCCACCTGTGCTCTGACCTTGGCACAGACTTCTAGGGAGCCATGTGTTGAGACAAAGATGGGGCACTGGTGACCATCTAAGCTGTAGATTCAAAACCCAGCTCCCCTCCCCGAAGGAAGGGGAGGGCAATCTCCTGCTTCTACCCACCCCCATGAGATCGTAGGCAGAGAAGAAAGATTTGACTTGCGTTATTCCCAGTGAGTGCCCTGAGGTTTAAAATGGAATGGATGTTCCATATAAGGCATCTGCTCTCCCTCCTCATGGAAGACTCTGGAACTGCTTGGGCACTTAATGGTGCATCCCCTTGAGCCTCAGTTTCCCTGCCTGTCAGTGGAGTAGTGCTTCCTCCGAAGGCTGGGGGGAGGGCAGCCTGAGTGAGACCTGTGATGCTTTCCCGTAGGTGACTGCTGGTGGCCAGCCCCGCTCAGAACTATTATTTTCTTTTCTTTTTTTTCTTTTTTTTTCTTTTTTTGGTTTTTCGAGACAAGGTTTCTCTGTGTAGCTTTGCGCCTTTCCTGGAGCTCACTTGGTAGCCCAGGCTGGCCTCGAACTCACAGAGATCCGCCTGCCTCTGCCTCCTGAAGAACTATTATTTTCATTCATCTCTCATTACCGAAGGGCACGCGGTAACGGGCTGCTCGCCAGAGCCTCCTCCCGGGCCGGGCCTCGTCTTCAGGCCAGGCAGGGGCTGGCTCCGTGCCCAGCTCCGTGGAGCAGCTCTTTGAGGGAGGAAGAAATGAGTCTGAGGCTCAGGGAGGGCTCACTGGAGAGAGGATGAGTGTGGGGCAGGGGCAGCATTCCTGGGGGGGAGCTCTGGGGACCTCAGAGGTGGCCCACCTCTGTGAGTGCAGAGGCAGAAGCCACCAGGAAAGTCACTACTCTGTCCTCACTGTCCACTTGATATTTACCTGTAACTGGATCTCACTCCCAGCCTCTACCAAGACGCTGGGTCTGAAGTCAGCCTGGACCATGGGGGAGGGTTCTTACTTGCTTTTACCTCAGTTTTCCCCTCTGGCAACTGGGATTGACCCCATTATTAGGATCATTGCTAACTGAGTTGATCCCAGGAAATGGCTCAGGACAGGTACAGCATGTGCTCAATAGAATGATAGCCAGGGCTATTTGGCGCGTGGGAGGGGCTTGTGGGAAGGTCCTGGGTCTGGTCTCAGTGGTGGCTTGAGTTCCACCCTGTCACTGCCGGTGTGATCTTAGCCTCAGCTCATCTGTGGGAGCATGGGGTCTTTGTCTGTAAATGGCTGCAATGTCCATCTCAGGCTGGGCCAATCCACAGTCAGACTCCAGCTCTTGCTTGGGAGGTAGGTACCGTGTTGAAGGGGAGGGAGGGGGGGGAAGGAGGAGGGTTGGAGGGAGGTAGTGAGAGAGAGGGAGAAAAGAACAAGCTCCTGGCACATGTTGTAGAGGTCAGCAGACAACTCGCAGTACTCAGGTCTCTCCTTCCACTATGTAGGACCGTGTGGGCTCAGGACCGTGTGGGCTCAGGACCGTGTGGGCTCAGGATCGTGTGGGCTCAGGACCATGTGGGCTCAGGACTGTGTGTGCTCAGGACCCTGTGGGCTCAGGACCGTGTGGGCTCAGGACCATGTGGGCTCAGGACCGTGTGGGCTCAGGGCTCGGGAATCCAAGTCAGGTGAGTTGGGCTTAGCAAGCAAGTGCCTTTACCTACTGGGCCATCTCGACAGCTCTCTTGGTTGGGGTGTGCATGTGTTTGAAGGCTGAGGGTTGAGGTCGGCCTCTGGATGGGTATCACCTCCACTCTTAACACTAGCAGCTGTGCTGTGCCCACCTCCCAGAGTGCATCAGGTCGGGCACTAGTTACGCTTTATTTAGTAATCCACAAAATAACGGTCTCAGGAGTTAGGTCTCCTTCGGAGGCTCTGAGAGGCTGAGGTGGCTCCAGAATACACAGCTCAGTTGGCCAAGTCACCCACCCCAGAGCCCCAGACCTCCCCTTGCAGTCAGCCCTGTGCCCCTGCCCTTCCAGAGGTGGCTCTGAGAATTCTCAGGGTCACTGATCTGTCCCTGTCATGCCCTTCCAGTTCACGTGCAATGCCTGAGCTCTCAGACTGAGTGACAGCTCAGCTTTGAAGAGTGGCCTTGGCTGCTGGGGCAGGGGGGAGGGGCACAACTTCTCAGAAATCCAATAAGCCAAGTGACTCAGTGTGTGGGCAGTCCCCCTCCCCAGCCCAGCCTCACTCTGGTCCCAGCTGACTCTGGTCATGGTCCCCCCGACCCCTGCCCTGCCTCAGCCTCTCTTCTGGGCTCCCATCTCAGGCAAGGCCTCTTCAGTCCCAGCTCCCATCCATTGCACGGCCTAACTCCGCCCCTGGGCCCATCTTCCTAAACCTGCCCATGCAGCGTTTTCTCACAGGCAGATTGGAATCTGTCCCTCCTCTACCTGTTGCCTCACACAGTAAGATTCATCTTCCAAGCTGTGTGTCTCAAACTGACCCAGACACGGCCAGGGCATCTCTAGTGTGCCCAGCGGCCTCTGAGTTTCCCAACTCCTTTGGCACCTGATGGGAACGCCCTTCATCTCTCTCTCCTCGACCCTCATTAGCTTCCCCATGGCTCCTTCTCTGGGAAGTCCTTCCCTAATTTCTGTGGAGGGTTGATGGCACTTCCCAGGAATCAGCAACAGTCTCCCTGGGTGACAGTTAGCTAAATAATTGTCACTTCTCTCCATCACGCCTTGAGAACCTGTAATGATACCCAAACAGCTGCCTTCCCGAGCCTCTCCTCCCCGCTTCATCTGCCTGGTCTCCCGTTTTTCAAACAACCCCCATCCCATCATAATGAGCAGGAGTGTAGACAGGCTTGGCTCTGCCCAGGCTAGCAGTATTTGGAGGTCTGCTAAATGAATGGGTGAGCAGGTGAGTGAATGGGTAGATGAGAGGTATCCCTTGGTTAAATCTCAGCCGTGGGAGCTCAATGGGAGAGTAGATCTGCTATTATCCCATTTTACAGATGTTAAAACCGAGGCTTAGAATTACCAAAGGACTTTCCTATGCCCAGAGAAGGTGATGGCAAGGACAGGGTCTATGTTATTCATAGTGTGTGTTAAGACAAAGGTCTGTAGATAAGTTGTTCCTGGGGAGGGGAGGGACTCATTTTATTTTGCAAAGCTGCCTTCTGGTGCCTGGGGCTGTGGCCTTGACTCTCTGCCAGGTGCCTTTCGAGTCTTAGTCATCAGCTTTTGGGGTAAATCTAGCTGAGGGTCTCAGGAGAGCCTCTTCAGAACACACTAGAGGAAGGGAGTGTAGACATGGCTGAGAACTTGGTCTTTGGGAGCGCATGGTCCTGAGTTTGAGCCCTGCTTCTGCTACCTGCTGGCTGAGTGGCCTTGGGCAACAGTTGAACCTATTGGGACCCTCCCTTCCCTCGCCTGTAAGTGGGGCAGTGGCCTTCCTAGTGGGTTTGTTCGAGGATCGCACACACTGTCCCAACGTAGGCGGTACACACTCAAGTGTCTCGCCAACATTTGCTTTGGTTGAGTCACAGTGAAGCTGGGCTGGGGTTAGGTTGAGACTCAGTCTAGAACTGGTGGAAAGATAGGGCCAGTACTTCCAGGCAAGCGCCAGGACCTCGACACATTCTCCGGTTCCTGGGGTCACCCAGAGTTTGGCCGGGGGGTTAGCAGAGGGCTGGACTCAGAGCTGGGGCCTGGTGTATAGGGGAATGAAGAGAGAAGTTGACAAGACTTGGAGTCCTGCTGCATCTACCTGTGGGCTATGACCTTGGACCTCTTTAGACCTCAGTTTCCCCTTCTATAAAATGGGGGTAATGTCACCACCCCCAACAGACTGAAAAGATCAAGTCAGATCATGAGGTTGAATCTTAGAGCTCAGCGAGTGCTTTATATTTTTAAAATGACGCTGGACTTGATAGCTGAGCCTACTCTTCCATCGACTAGGGTGGCCACCTTCAGATGATCCTAAGTTCAAAGCTTACCTGAGCTTTGAGTAAGACCCTGTCTCAAAATAAAACAATGTAAAAAAGAGGCCTGAGGCTATAACTCAGCGTTAGAGTGCTTGCCTGTCAAATAAAAAATAAAAAAAAATTAAAAAATAAAAGGACTGTCTTCTCCGAGGATTTCTGCATTGAATTATTTGTTTCTGAACTGTGTGGGTGGCTTGTAGCTGGGTTTCTTCTACCCATCACTCATCCACCCGGGCATATTTCCCCGTTGAGAGGGGCAGGCTGGCAATGGAAAGGGATAAGGGGGTCTGGGTGAAGCAGCTAGCCCGGAATGAGCAGGGGAGGCCTCACCAGAAGTGAGGTGGTTGGCTCCATTTGCAGCCTGGCAGGAGCACAGTGTGCATGCAAAGGCACAGGAGCCTGGTCTTTGCATGGTGGGGGAGCTGCTAAAAGGAGGGTTGTTTCCAGCTGCCTCCTGAACCCACTTCTGGCTCTCTGCAAGCCAACCTCTGGTAAATGAAGTATGCACGCCCCCTGCTGGACATTAAGGCCAACTGCGTGCTTAGCTTTGGAGACTCTCAGCCACTGGGGCAGGGAAATCAGATATCCATAAAGGTGGACTTGAAATGGAGATAGGAGGCTCTGTGTGGGTCTGGGGACTTGTACAGGGCAGGAATTTGAAGCTGTGGTTCTATGACTAAGCCCTGTCAGTACCAGGGGAGGGGGGAACTCTCCTCTGGGAGAATCCTGGCAGTTGAGCCCCAGCTTGCAGGAGGAAGGATCATGTGGGAGGCTGTGGAGAGCAGAGGGGGTTTCAAATTCCCAGCCCCTTGCCTCATCTGGCCGGCTTGGTTCTGGGATTTCCTGTTTTGTCCTGGAAAAGCCTCAGGGGGTAACCTGATAGCCATGAAAGAGAACTCAAAATGTATGTACCAGTGCATGCATGTGTGTGCCTATGGTGTGTGTGTGTGTGTGTGTGTGTGTGTGTGTGTGTGTGTGTGTGTAGATGTGGGTTGACGCTGCTGTAGATGCTCATCAGCAGGTGCCCTGGGCTGGTGACATCACCCTGCTAATACTCTGCTAGTCCTTTAAAGCAACCTCCTCACTGCCACATCCCTAGGATTGCCGCTGTGAGCTTGTTCTGGGTTCTCCAGCATCAGGTGTGTTGGGGGGTGTGGGGGCGGGGGGGAGGCACAAAAGCAGAGAAGATGGATGGATGGTGGAGCTGCATGGACTCAGATTTTCCTTAAGGCTGAAACAGGAAGGTAGGAGAGCTGTTTGTTGAGATGAGACGCTGCCTGAGCCTTCAGCCTGGGGAGGGGCGGCCCCCTCAGTGTCGTGAGGAGCCAGGGAGGCCACAGCCGTGTGATGCTGGGCATTTATGACATATAGGGGGCTCTGTGACTGCCTGACCTCCTCTTCCTCTCCCACCCTTCCTTCCTGGCTGGGATGCAGTGTGCTGGCATGTGCACGTGGACTTGTGTGCACAGTGCCCATCTGCATGTGCTCTGCATGTTCATGCCTAGGAGTTGGGAGCCAGGATTGCTATGGATGGGAACCCTGTTGGCTTGACTCTCCCAGAAGGGGGTTCATCTGCGCTGGGAGTTGCCATGGGCTTCCTTCTTCTTGTATCCTTTCCTTGCTCTGGCCACGCTGGCCCTAGCTGGCCTTCCATGCCCACAAATCGCCAGGCTCCTCCCTGTGGTGGCTCCTTCTCTGCTTGGCGGATGGGATCCTCCTCTGTGATGTCATCTTCCCAGGGCTCCATGCCTGACTACTTTCCCCAAGGCCTCTAGGCCCTGGCTAATGCTCTGCTGTGTGCAGCACTCTTTCTGGACCTGCCTTGGAGTCCCACCCGTCTCGGATTGAGCTCTGAGTGGAATCTCCTGTGTTCCCTACTATGCCTCTGGGAGCACACAGTGGGCTTTCAATAGCTCTGAGTGTGCTCCAGCAGAAGCTTCTGCTATGGGCCATTTTGGGGTCAGACCATTCTGGCTTGAACTTGGGTTGGAATCTCAAGTCCCAGCTACATCACTCATGGCTTCCCATTTTTGAGTCTCCATTCACCCCACCTGCCCCGGGGGGCTAAGTAGATGGATCCCCAGCTGGCTTGAAGGAATTGTCCTGCACATACATGGGCATGTGGGAGGCAGCATCTGGCATCCCCAAACAGTAACAGAAGGCCAGGCCATGCATTCAGATCCCCACTTCAAGTTCACTTTGCCATCACCGCCACCAAGGCAGGGGTGGGTGGGTGGGGCACTATTGTCCCCCTTGACAGATGGAGACACTGAGGAGCAAGACAAATGCCCAGTCTTGCCCTTATCTTCCCAGCCAAGGCTGCAGGGTCAAGAGACTTGGGTCTTAGCCAGGCTCCTGGGCACCCCCTACTGCTCAGGAGGATGAACTGAATGAACCCTAGTTCCAGCTCTGTCCTGGCTCATTGTGACCCTGGAGGTCCATGTCTCCTGAGGTCCAGGGGCAGAGCCTGGGGAGGTGACATAGCACCACACAGACTGGGCATGGTGGCACATGCCTGTAATCCCAGTACTGTGCCGGTCAAGGCAGGAGGATTGAAAATTCAAGGTCATCCTTGGTTAATAGTAAGTTTGAGGCCAGCCTGGGCTGCAAGAGACCCTGTCTCAAACCAACCAAGCAACAGGAGGTCCAGGTGCATGGAGAGCTGGGAGGAGGGGAGACAGCCCTGGGAGGAGCCAGGAGCGGCTGACATGGAGTCAGCCGGCCTTGGCCACTCAGCTCTGGTTGGAAGTTGCCAGGCCAGAAGGCAGCCTGGTACTGCCAAATCTTTGAACTTTTCAAGAGAAGCAGATAATTTGGATTTTTGATGTGAAATCTGATTTTTAAAGCGTTGGCAACAATTTAAAAAGAAAAAAGAAACAAAGCAGGCTGTGTGGGCAAACAGAGGCCATTTGTGGCCTGTGTCTGGGCTCGTGGGCTGTAGCTTTGCAATCCACAGAGTGCCCAGTTGCTACAGACCCCTTCCTGTCCAAGACTCTTAGACATGACTCTGGCGGCTGAGTGATGGCTGTGCTCTGAACCATGTGTGAGGTCATTTAACTTCCTTCCACCCTGTCGCCAAAGTTCTCCTGCCGTGTAATATCCCGGTGGGACATATTATCTCCACTGGGTAAGTGGGCAAGCCGAGACTCAGAGAGGACAATTGTCGTTCAGGATCACACATGCTTCTCCCAGCATCCCTCAGTGCTGCAGGCTGTGTGGGAACCTGGGGTCTGCTGAGCAGTGGCCTGAGGAAGCAGTGCCTGAGCCTGGGCCTCTGCTAACAGCCCATCATGGATGGTAACAGATGACCCCTCCCCTCTGAGGTCCTGCTGAGTGACTTTTCTGGAACAATCTTGAGGTCATGGGGTGTGGGTAGATGCCCCAGGTCAGCAGAGCTGCTGTCAACCTGTCATTTCCAGCAGTGTGGAGAATTTCTCCAAAGCGTGTGCTTCTGAGGGCTCGCCTGCCTCGCTCAGGTACGGTGTGTCATGTGTCTGTCCATCTGAGCCCAGGAGGCTGCAGTGTGCATGCCTTCCTGCCGGCTCAGGTGTCCGCTGGGTGGGTTCTGTCTGTGTGGACCATTGACCAGGCAGGTATGCCAGAACCACACAGGGGTGCATGTGTTTGGTCTTGGACATTCGAAAGCGTAAGGATTTAAAAAGAATTAAGGTTTAATTTACTCACAGAAAGCAAGCAGATCTCAGATGGACAATGTGATGGAATTTTATACTTATAAATAAATATATGACTATTACCAGGGTTCAGGGGCTCCCCCTGCCCCTGCAGCTGATATCTCCTGGGCTGGTTAGTGTTCTGGTTGCTATCACTGTGGGGGTGAGTTTTCCTTGCATTTTGACCTTGATCCTGCACCAGGTGTTTATTGCATTTGTGCATTCAAGCAGCAGCCACAGCAGGGAGATTTTGGAAGGACTTCCAGGTGGATGTTAGGAGAGTCTGGGATTCATGCCTTCAGGGAAGCTGCAAAGACTGACTTTTCTGACCGGGAGGGCCGCAAGCAGTAATTAAAGTGGCCATTGCTTATGCTGTCCAGAGAATTGAGTTTATCTAAGTGCCTCCCACCCCTGTACAGCGGGCACTCTGCTCCCCATTTTGTGGAGAGAGACTGTGGTAGTTTGAATGTAATTGGCCCCCATAAGCTCATAGGGAATGGCACTGTTAGGAGGTGTGGCCTTGTTGGAGTAGGTGTGACCTTGTTGGAGGAAGTGTGTCATTGAGGGGCAGGCTTTGAGGTCTCCTATGCTCAAGTTATGCCCAGTGTGGCAGACAGACCACTTCCTGTTGTCTGTGGGTCAAGATGTAGGACTCTCAGCTCCTTTTCCAGCCTCGTGTCTGCCTGAACACTGCCATGCTTCCCGCCGTGATGATAATGGACTAAACCTCTGAAAATGTGAACTGCCTCAATTAAATGCTTTCTCTTAGAAGAGCTGCTGTGGTCATGGTGTCTCTTCACAGCAATAGAAACCGTAATTAAGACAGAGACTGAGGCTCAAAGAAGGCAATACGGTATCCAGGCTCATGGAGTGGTCAGGATTTGAACTCAGGTCTACTATCTCCCAGATCCTTGCCTTCTCCCTCCCATCTTTCCACTGTCCCTTTGCATCAGTGGTGACCTCTTGCTGGGGCTGGGACCTCACTCCTGGGGGCTGCCCTTGAAGCACTCTTCTCTGTCTCTTTAGAGAATCCATTCCACCTACAGGTGAGTGTCCCCGATACCCCGGCACTCCCGACATGGAGGAACTAAGGTGACCTATCCTGAATGTGCCCCTGGGACCCACCTGACCCACCCCTTAGCTGATGGCTGCATGATGGGCCCTCAACTAATGCCTGCCCACCCCGATACCCACTGACCTGATCTCACCCTATTGGTAGTAGCCTGGTCACCCTCAGGGATATGGCCATGAGAGTACTGTCTGTGTCATCCAGGGTTTCAAAATGGTGGACCCCAGAGTCTAAAGAGGTGACACAGACTTCCGCAGGCTAGGAGGGGACATTGGCCATACATTTCCATCTTAGAGACCCCAATGCATCTTCCTCATGGCCAGTTGAAAGGCACTGTGTGCCATAGAGACTGGGGTTTTCAGGCATACAGGAAGTGTGAGGTCGAATCCCATCTCTGCCACGTATTTACTGTGTGGTCTCAGGCAAGCCATTTTGCTTCTTGTGGCCTCAGTTACTTTATCTATCAGATAAGAACAGAATGAAGGTGCTAATAACGGTGGCCAGGCCAGAAGTGATGACATTGTCCAGTTTCTGTCATCCACCCACTATCTCCAGAAGACTGTTGGAGGGAGTATTATGTCACCCCATTTTATGGAGGAGAAGAAGGCTGAGGCCTAGAAGGACTCAGCATCCTGCTCAGGATCTTCCACTGGCACCTGATGTCTCTCCAGATCTGGCTCCACAGCTGAGAATACTTAACAGGTGCATTATCCAGATGCTTAACAATCGACCTGGCCTGGGCCCCACGCCATCAAAATAGATGCCCCCTGGAAATAAACCAGTGATGTGCTCTCCAGGGCCTCATATCCATTCCACACTTGACTGTGTTAAATGGGATTAGTTCGGGAAATGAGATTATAGATGTCAGGCATCTTGGGGAACCACGGAATACCCTGGAAAGCCTCGGGGTTTAGTCCTTCCTATACGGTGGGGAAGATGAACTGGCCAGTGAGTCAGGAGACCTGGGCTTGAAGCCTGGCTGTCATGTGCTTTCTGCCAACACTTCCCAGAGTCTCTAGTGATTAGCTCCAAACCCGCTAAGCAGCTGGTGTCCATTAGCACCCGTCAGGTTATGTGCTAATTACAAACGGCTGAGCCTGGAGGCCTTCGGTGTGGCCACTGTTTGCTATGTCGTTCAATGAAGAGATTCTGTCCTCTGAGCAGAACTTATGATCATCATCGGAAGATCCTTGAGAGAAAGAAAGGGTTGGGAGGGTCCTCAGACCCTCACCTGACACTCTGCCCCCCCCCCCCCCCCCCGCCCCCCCAGCCAGCCACAAACAATTCTACCCTAACTGCAGGGGTTTGGAAGGCGCTAGAGTGTGGAGGGCTGACTGAGGCATGGATTCCGTTTACTTGGCTGTGAGGAAGTTGTCATTCATTCTGGGATGAGACTTTCCAGTGATGTAGCTGCTTTGGGGTCACTCAGGCTCCTGTAAATGACACCACTGTAAGTAAACTCAAAAAATTATTGACTCACCAAGTTGTAGTTTGGTGGGATCTAATCTCAGTCTGGCATTGATGCTATGGGGGGGGGAAGGGTAGTTGGAAGCATTCGTCTCTATCCTCCCCAAAGTTCACACAGTAGTCTCCCAGAGACATACGTAGTAGCTACAGCTCAGTATGCAACTCAGGAGGTTTCCGTGGTCTCCACACCAGCAGAAGCACCCCATTGTGAAGATATGCCAACATGCCTGTCTCCCCTAGAAGGTTTCCTGTTCCCCTATCTTGTCCCCAGGCACACCCTGATGCGTGCTCTACCATGCTAGATCATTCTCTCTTCCTAGCTGTCTAATAAATGAAGTCATACCACACAGCTGTGTCTCCCTTCCTTCTTGCAGGGTAGTGTTTGAGGTGACCCCCACCATGAGTATGCTTCCTCTTGCAAATGTCTAACGCAAGGATCAGTGACCGGTCGCTTCCCCACTCATCTAGAGTCGGAAGTGTGGGTCGTTCCCAGTTCTGGCTATTGTAAGTAAAGCTGCTGGTGTGGGGAGGAGCGGCTAGGGAGATGGCTCAGTAAAATGCTTGCTGTGCAGACCTGAGGACCTGTGTTCGATCCCCACATAAAAAGGCTGGGTGTGATGGTGTACAGCTCTAATCTCAGTATTAGGAGGGCTGAGACAGGGGGCTGTCTGGGGCCTTACTGGATAGCCAGCTTAGCTGAGTCAGTGAACTCTAGGTCTTGGTGAGAGGTTCTGCTCAAAAAGCAAGGTGACTGACTGCAGAGGGCGACCATCTTAGGTGGACTTCTGGATGCCACACGTGTGTATACCTGCACATAAATGTGAGCCTCAACACACACGACCACTTCCTCCTCATCCAAACGTTAACACTGCTGGGAACATCCCTGTGGGGTTGCTTTGGGTGGTCAGGTGTCCTTATTTCTCCTTGTGGCAGAGGGTCTGGCATCTGACTGTATACCAGGTGATTTTGTCCAGGGAGTTCTGCCCCACAGGACTTGTGCTGGGGTGGGAAGATCATGTTGGTTCCTTTTTATTATTATTATTATTATTATTATTATTATTATTGTTGTTGTTATTGTTATTATTATTATTGTTGTTATTGTTATTATTGCTTTTTAGACAGGCTCTCATATGGAGCCCAGATTGGCCTCAAATTCAATATCCTCACACCTCAGCCATCTGAGTACTGCTATCACAGGTGTGTGTCACCAGACCTGTCTAGAGCAAGTGGCTTCTCAGGCCTAAGGTGGATGGGGAAGTGCCAATGTGAGGAGAGGCTGACCATTGGGCATCACTGCCTGCATGCTGATTGGTCTTATGAGGTAGCAGAGAGCAGAACAACGTCCAATCAGAGAAGCCCTCAGGGAGACAGGTTGGTTTTTTTGTGGAGAGAACATCTTGTCAGCCAGGGCTGTCTAAGGATGAGGCGTATACAGAAGTTCTTCTCTGTCCTGCCCATCCCGCAGCCATTTCCAAATAATCATTCAGAGGCTTTCCTTGTGGAGCGAGTACTCCTGGATGCTGGAGTGGCCATGCCTGGGGCAGTGGCTTTACCAGTTGAGCTATCTCCCAAGATTCCTGGTTGTTGAATTCTGGGAAATTCTTCTGATGCTTAAAGTATCAGTGTCTGCTGCCCCTCCCCGCCCGTCCAATGATGGTGGGACAATAGTCCCTGTAGACCTTTTGTCTGCACAGATACAGGATGCCCCACAGATGGCGTCTGCCTTAGTATCTGTGGTCATTCCCCTCTGGCTGGACATCTGGTTTGTTCTGTGTTCTGTGATACAAAATGCCACAATGGACACCTTTGGCACTCAAAGCCTTTGCCATATGCATTCAGCTACATGTCTCCTTAGAGGAGGGAGGAGGAGACACATGCTATAGACCCTGCTACCTGTAATGGGACTTTCTAGAAAGCTCATTCTGAAGCGTCCATCATTGATATGTGGAACCGTTGTCTCCCCCGCCTCCCGGGTGGCGGGGTTGCTCACTGGGTCACGTTTTCCTGCTATTTGTTGGACACTTGTGACCCTGGCTCTGTGTATTTGTTGGGACAGTGCCCGGGAGTCACTGCTGAAGCGGCAGCCCTGTTGTACCAGGCCTCTTGGGGACTAAACTGTCAGGAAAGAGCCATGTCGCTTTATTTAAAATGAAGTGGATTCTAAACACCACTTAAAAACACATTAATAATGGTGTTGGTGTGTTATTCATCTTGGAAAAGTGACAGATGTTTCCCTCAGCAAATGGCTGAAGGGGGAGTGTGAGGTAGGGAGCCTGAGGATTGATTAGCGCCTGTCAAGGGGCCCATTACAGTCGCCTGGTCACCTCCACTCTCTGCCTGCCCCCACCTGCCCTGCCTTCCTCCAGGGAATGCTTAGCTAGACAATCTTCCTCAAGGATTTGGGGGGCTGGGTGCTAGCCTGGGCTACTGTTCCCTGTATTTGGGGATCAGTACTCTGACTTTCCTTTGGGGTCACATCTGTCTCTTTCTCCAGCCCCATTCCAGTGGCAGGCTCAGGGTTGACCTTGGAGACTTCTCTGGAGGACCAACTTCTCCAAGGTGAGCCGTGTTTGTTTGCAGCTGGATCCAGATGTACCTGAGACCGACTCTTAACGTCCTGGCTATTCAAACCCAAACCCTCCTCTTAAGGTTTTTTTTTTTTTTTTTTTCCTCCAGTCAGTTCATGTGAATTGCTTGTCAGTTATCAACAAGAATTGCCAAGGATACATAGTGTGGTCTTGACTGGGTAGATCCTTTTCTCTGAGCGCCTGTTTTCCCTCCTGTGCTCTTCCAGCTTGGGCAGGGGAAGCTGTAGAACTCACATTTGGGGAGGGCCACGGGCACAGGCAACCTTCTCAGAAGCCCCAGGGCACCAGCTCTCCCTGCATCCATGGCCACCCTGGTATGAAGGCGGGGTGGAGGGATGCTACAGTCAGGAACAACCCCTGCTGCTCCTGCTCTTTGTCTCTCAATTGCTCCCGTGTACCCTCGGGATTAAGTCTAGACTTCGGGAGTGCTCAGTGAGGAGTACAGCTCAGTTGGTAGGGGGCTTGTCCAGCACCCACAAAGCCGGGAGTCAGATCCCCAAGTGCATGAGCCAGTGTGGTTGTGCATGCCTCTAATCTCAGCACTTGGGAGGTGGAGGCAGCGGGATTAGAAATTCAAGGTCGTCCCGGGCAATTTATCAAGTTACCAAGGATACTTGAGACTCCGTCCTATAAAACAACGGCAAAAATGAATGAGGGAATGAATGTGCTTTGCTGCTACCCCCCCCACCTCCCCACCCCCGGCCGCACTGAACTCCCCAGGCCTACACTCAGGTAGTGTTTTCCTAGGCCCCTCCAGGGAATATTTTTTCCCACCCCACCTGCCAGGCCTCACTGCACTGAGTCAGGACTCTGCCCAGCTCCCTCATTTGCTGTTTGCTTTTTGGCCCTGCTGTGTGCTAGAAGCTGCTCCCGGGGCTGGTAACAATCAGGGGAGCAGAGGTAGGGAGGTACCAACATCAGGGTCAGCCAGTGCTGAAGGTTGTGGAGAAAATCAGTCAGGGAGGAGGGTGGGTGTGCTGTACGTGCTGAAGGCACTTTTTCTTTTTCTTTTTGTGTGTGTGATTTGCTGGGGAGAGTTTATCAGAAAGAAAGATATAAAGTTGAGACTCGAGAGTTGAGAGAAGAGACATACACATCATCGAGAAGGGCTGAACAGCAGATGCAAAGGCCCTGAGGTGGGGGTGAGTTTAGAATGTTCTGGTGAGTTGGACCCAGATACCAGTTACTGGGGAGGAGGAGAGACTGGGGAGGAGGGGTGAGGCTGGGGTGAGGGTTGAGGCTGGGAGGAAAGGTGAGGGATGAGGCTGAGGTGAGGGGTAAGGCTGGGGGGTGAGGAGAGGCTGGAGGGAGGGGTGAGGCTGGGAGGAGGGGGAGGCTGGGGAGAGGGAGAGGCTGGGATGAGGGGAGAGGCTGGAGGAAGGGAGCTGGAGGAGGGGTGAGGCTGGGAGAAGGAGGGAGGCTGAGAGTGGGGAGAGGCTGGAGGAAGGGGACTGGAGGAGGGGTGAGGCTGGGAGAAGGAGGGAGGCTGGGAGTGGGGAAAGGCTGGAGGGAGGGGGGCTGGGGGAGGGGTGAGGCTTGGGAGGAGAGGAGATGGCAGCTTACAGTGTGGTCTGACTGGCTTTTACACTGAAGGAGTGGAATCCAGGAGATTGGACTCCAGGAGACAGGGGTTAAGGAGAGAGCCTAGAAGGGCCAAGAGAGGGTAGGGATAGGCATTAGAAATTCAGAGTGGGGCTGGAGAGATGGCTCAGAGGTTAAGAGCACTGGCTGCTCCTCCAGAGGACCTGAGTTCAATTCCCAGCAACCACATGGTGGCTCACAACCATCTGTAGTGAGATCTGGTGCCCTCTTCTGGCCTGCAGGGATACATGCAGGCAGAATACTGTATACATAATAAATAAATAAATTAATTTTAAAAAAAAAAAGGAAGAAAGAAAGAAAAGAAAAGAGATCCAGAGCGGAGCGTCAGCAATGGCAGAGTGATTTGTGTTGGGCTGCGGAAGTCGGGGCATGAGAAGCTGGAGGTGAGCGCTTTGCAGTGTAGAGTGTTGGGAAGGCCTCCCCTGGTGGAGAGGGCCCTGGGTGGTCAGAGGTCAGGGGGAGGAGCCATAGCAGGCTGCCAAAGAGGGCCAGGAAGCTGAACCAAGACCCAGGGAACTGCCCAATCACCAGGACAGATGTTCCCAGTGCCACTTGCTGCCCGCCAGTCACCCATCCCAGGGCAGGGCTTGGCTGTGCACCAGGAGCAGCAGGGCATGGATGATCTTGACAAGAGCAGCAAAGACAGGGTGGGAAACCTCCCGAGGGAGACAGAGGCACTCTGGGTATCAGGGGTCAAGGGTCAGTGGTTGGGATTTAGGGAAGGAGACCAAGGAACCAGGGAAACAGTTGCCTTGCTCTCTGCTCCCAGGTAAGGAAGCTGCCATGGGGTGAGGAATGGGATGGGGAGTGGGATGGCATGGAGGCATGCGTGTGAGCATGTGTGCGTGCGTGCGTGTGTGGGTGTGTAAGGCAGACTGGAGCTAAGCCTGTCAACAGCTGACCAGAAGCTGCTAGGGGACTGTGAGTACTCTGTTTCTCTATTTTCAAATGCCTTCTGGCCCCTGCAGGCAGCCTTTGGGTGGCCTTTGATCTGACTACACCCCCTCCTGCATCTCTTCCTGCTGTCCCTTATCTCGGCCCCTCTGGCCTCTAGTAGGGTCATGGCCTCTGTCCCCACTGCCTCTGATCTCAGTCAGGCTGTGTGGGCCCCTGGGCTACCCCAGCAGGAAGCCGGGTCAGTGGGCACATCCCCAGCAGTGCTAGGCTTCTCTGGCCTCTGAGGCCCTTTGTTTGGGATGAACTCTACAATTTGATCAGGCCCTAGTGGGACGGGAAGTGATCTCTGGCACTCACCAGACAAAGGGCCTCTTGAGAGGCCAGGAAGTGACCATTGGGCTTATCTGTCTGGAGACTCATGGACCATCCCAAGTCAGAGCTGGAGCCTGTGCTCTAGTGACGTTATTACTTCATGGATGTTGCTACTATTGCAGAAGGCTTCCTCATCCAACTCCTGCTAGGTCTTCCATGAGCCATCCCAGATTCATCTCCTACCTGCCCCCAGAAAGCCTCATGTCCCCTTTCTGAACCCTCTGCCAGACTAGGAGGGGGAAGGGTGTGTGAGCAGCCTTTCCCCTCCCTAATCCCAGGGGCCAGAACTGACCATAGTTCGGGCAATGACACACTTCAGGACACTTAGACATTCATGATGGCCTCTGGAGCATCTCAGAGAGGTGGCCCCTGGAGAGTTTCTTCATCCCTCCATATACAAAGGATTGGACCCCCAATGGTGGAATGCCCCGGTCTGTGTAGGTGGAGGAGGAGGGACTGCAATGTTGCAGTGTGAGGTCAGCTCCAGAGCCTCAGGGATGCCCAGGGGGCCAGATGCTGGAGTTCCGCCCCCCACCCCATCTCCCACTCCCATCCCCTGCCGCCCCCCCCTTTTTTTATTTTGGTATTTTTGAGATAGGGTTTCTCTGTGTAGCCCTGACTGTACTGGATCTTGCTCTGTAGCCCAGGCTGGCCTCAGACTCAGAGATCTGCCTGCCTCTAGTGCTGGGATTAAAGGTATGCGCTGCCACCGGTTTTAGGCTTTGCTCTTGATTAAAGGGTTGTTGAGTCAGTGATTACGCTTGGCTTCGCCTCTGTGCAGGGTCTCCATTCCGTTTTCCCTATCAGCACTCCTTTCCAGGGAGGAAGAGGGAGCCAAGTCGGGGCTTCTACTTTCCTAAAACCAGTTAAATAAGCCTTGTGTGTGTTCTTAGTCCTGGATGGGAACCTGGGGTCCTCTGTACCTTCCCAGCCTCCTACATGGCAGGTGACCGTGTCTGAGGGGTAGAAATGGAAGAACCTTGTGGCTCATCATCCCGGACCACAAAAACACCAGCCACACCACTCCTAGTCCAAAAAGGGCTGTAAACCTGATCTCAGCTACCTCCAGGGAGGGTCACGGTTCCCAGATATGCCTCCTGGAGGGGCAGAGCCTCCCTGGCACCTATCCTGGAGCCTGTCATGCTCAAGAGGGATGCGGACAACCTCGGCTGCTTTATCTCTAACATATGCCTCGGTTTCCCCGTACCTCAGCGACCTGGGGTACGTATGGGTGGTGGTGTTGCCTCCTGCTCAGTCCCTCTTTGCTTTCACACTGGCTTCCGTCTGGGCTGAGCTCCCTGGGGGCTGGAGGAACGGGCAGGTGTAGGCATGCTGTGTCTGGGTGCCGTCTACTCCCGGGGCTCTGCTTCTGGAACAAGAATCCCGGTTCTAAGTGCCTTTCTAGCTGGATCCAGCCTACCGGGGAGAGTGCCCCGGGACACACCTTTCCCTTTTTGTATCACAGTTTAGAAGCGGAGATCTGCCGCTCATGGGTGCAGCGCGCCCTCTGGTGGCTGTTCTTGAGCACTGTCCAGGCCCCGGTAGCCAAATTCTCTCTCCTGGGGACCCTGTTTTCTTTCCCTTGGTTGGGGGAAAGTAGGTGAAAGTAAGCCGGCTACAGCTCCTGAGAAGCTTGACGGCCTCTAGATGCAAGCCTGCCAGTGACCCCTTCTCCTCCCAAGCCAAGGCCCTGGCTGGGGCTTCCTTCCTTGTTTGGTGGGGACCTTTGTCCCTGGGAACTTAAGTCATCCTTATACCATGAGTGCGAAGGCTGAGCCCCCAAAGCCTGCACGATGGGTGTGATCTGCCGAGCTCCCGCCAGTTCTGTGATAGATGTCAACCTGACAGAATCTGGAATTGTCTGGGAAATGGACTTCTGGGTAGGTCTGGGTTGGGGGTATCTTTTTTTTTTTTTTTGAGACAGGGTTTCTGTCTGTAGTCCTGGCTGTCCTGGAACTGACTCTGTAGACCAGGCTGTCCTCAAAACTCAGGGAGATCCTCCTGCCTCTGCCTCTCAAGTGCTGGAGTTAAAGATGATGCCACGATGCCCTGCTGTCGGGGGTGGGGAATATCTTGGTTAGGTTTAATTAATGCAGGAAGACACATCTTCATTATAGGTGGGACCACTGCCTGGGTAGGGGACCCTGAGCTGTATAAAATGGGGGAATGAGCACTAGCATGCCACCGTTCCTCTCTCCACTTCTTAACTGAGGATGTGATGCGACCTCTCCGCCACAATGGGCTGTAAGCTGGAACTGTGGGGTAAGTAAAACCTTTCTCTCTTAATTTGCTTCTGTCGGAGTATTTGATCATAGCAACAGGGAGGCACGAGACACTGCCCCTCTGGGGACTCCCCAGGGTCTCTGGCTCCCAGGGGAAGGCATGTCATGCTTCTCCCACAAGACCCTTCCTTTTCTTAGAAGAAAGCTACTCGTCTGAGCTTACTACTCTTTTTCTCTTCAAATCGGGTTCCTATGTAGCCCAAGCTGACCTTAAACTCAATATGTAGCGGAGGATGACGTCTTGCTTCCTCCTCCTGAGCACTGAGATGACACCGTGCCCAGTTTATGGGGTGCCACGGATTGGACACAGGGCTTGGTGTGCTCGGTGTCCCAGCCACTTTCTGTTGCTGTGATCAAAGCTCTACCAAAAGCAACCTGGAAAGGGAAGGGTTCTCTGGTTTGCAGGATACAGTCTGTCACCAAAGGGAGCCGAGGCAGGAACTCAAGGCCGGGACATGGAGGCAGGAACTCAAGGCAGGGACATGGAGGCAAGAACTGAAGTCCAGACCATGGAGGAGTGCTGCTTATGGACTTGCTTTCCATAGCTTGCTCTGCCACCTTCCTTACATACCCAGGATCACCTGCTGAGGTATGACACTGCCCACAGTGGGCTTGGTCCTCCTGTATGGACCAACAACATGCTCTGTACACTTGCCTTCAGGCCAGTCTGATGGAGGTAATCTCTCAGTTGAGGTTCCTTCTCTCCAGGTGTGTCTAGGTTTGTGCCAGGTTGACAAAAACTGTGAGACTAGGCAGCACTCTTCCAACCGAGCCAGGTCCCCAGCTCTCAAGTGTTCTTTTACTCATTTTTATTTAAAAAATGGCGGTAACCGATGTCTAACTTCAAACTGACCATTAATCCATCTTTCACACACATCTCAGGGCATTAAGCACTTTCTCATTGTTGGGGGACAGTCACCAGCCTGCACCCCCAGAGCACTTTCTTCAGGAACTCAAACCCTGTCCTCATTACCCCCCCCAGCTGTCTTCTCTGCTCTGTCTCTGTGGGCGTGACAACTCGGGAACCTCACAAGGAGCCTTGTAGTGTGCTTATTTTGCCAAGTCCTCGAGGCTCGTCTGTGTTAGAGTAGATGTCAGAACCTCCTTTGTGTGTGTGTGTGTGTGTGTGTGTGTGTGTGTGTGTGTGTGTGTGTATGAGCATCTGTGTGCATGTAGAAGCCAGAGGTAGATGCCGAAAATCTTCATCTATAGCTCCTTATTATTATTATTATTATTATTATCCATTTTTTTGAGACAGGGTTTTTCTGTGTATTCCTGGCTGTCCTGGAACTCTCTCTGTAGACCAGGCTGGCCCCAAACTCACAAAAATCCTCCTGCCTCTGCCTCCTGAGTGCTGAGATTAGAGGTGTGTCACCACTGCCTGGCTTATTATTATTTTTTTATGGCTCTACAATGCTCATGTATTTTTTCTCTTTTTTCTTCCTCCCTCCCTCCTTTCCTTCCTCCCTCCCTCCCC
>CABHPH010111696.1:3997-20371 GCA_902168325.1 Peromyscus nudipes
AAGAAAGAAAGAAAGAAAGAAAGAAAGAAAGAAAGAAAGAAAGAAAGGAAGGAAGGAAAAAGGAAGACCATACCTAAAACCTATCTATTTTCTCCCCTAAACCTCAACTTTCTTCCCTTCTCCCTTACCATTCTGGAAGACACACACATACACACATCTGTTCCCAGCACACAGCCAGATGTGAACGTCTCAGCCTCTCCCCTTCCCTCTTACTCATCCTGTCATCCGAGGAGGAGTCTCTGCCTATCACACCCATTTCTCACTGCCTGCGGCACTCCAAACCAGAAAAGAGGAGCACCCAGTGAGTTTGCTGGTGGGTGGAGAGGAAAGTTGTGGAGAACAAGGCCTCTAGGGCCTCCCCAGGCTCTCCAGGCTTCAGTGGCTTACTGTATGCAAGGGGGATAGCACATGTGTAAGCAAGAGAAGAATCATAAAACAAAAGGTGAGAACAAAGAGCACTTGAGAGAGAGAATGTAAAACAATGTGTGAGGGTTGGGGGTGTATCTTAGTGGTAGAGTACCTGCCCAACATCCTCAAAGGCCTGAGTTCAATCTCCGGTACTGGGAATGGGGGCATGGGGGAGCAGTGTGTAGCAGTGTGTGAGAGGGTTGGCCATGCTCTCTATACGCTACACGTGTGTCAGTTGGGCAAAGAAGCCAATGGACATTTTTCCTTGTGATGAAATACAATTGTAAAAGCACACAGGCATGTGTGCAGCCTACAGAGCTGTGAAGGCAGCCATGTCAGAAACCCTTCCTGAGGGGTGGGGGCAGGAATGAGGATCACAAATGAGAAAGGGAAAATCTGAATGCAGGGGCTGGAGACGTGGCTCAGAGGTTAAGAGCACTGGCTGCAACTGCAATTGCAGAGGACCTGGGTTCCATTCCCAGCACCCACGTGACAGCTCACAACCATTTGTAACTTCAGTTCCAGGGGATTAGATGCCCGCTTCTGGCTCTGCAGGCGCCAGGTGCACACACATGGTGAACAGTCATACATGCAGGCAAAATACCCAATACATAAATTAAAAACATGAATGCATCTGTGATGTTCCCAGGACAGCAACGGGAACCAACCCTGTGGCAACTCAACCCAGCCCTCCACTTTCAATGCCATACCCAGTACCCAAGTTCTAGTACTTGCGTGCTTGTCCCAAGGTATGTGGTCTGGAAGCATTTTCCAGAAGATCCCAACACCTGTGGGTAGGAGTAGGTGATGTTAGGGACCCAAGGGCCAGTGTTCTCTCCCCACACTCTCCCCCCCAAGCTTGGACCATACTTTGACCATCATGGAGGTCTTCTTGAGGTTATGTCCACTGATGCCCTGATCATAGCAGACTTTTTTGTCCTTGATTGTAATCTGAAGTAGAGGAAGGAGAGACTAAAATAAGGGGATATCCAAATCTCTCCTAGGATCCAGAGACATTCAAAGACCTGATAACTGGAGCTCAGAGGGGCTAATAAAAGCTGTGGCTTTCCACTGACTGTGCAGAGGACCAGAGGGACAGCAGCCAAGGCCCTGTAGCTCCTCTCTGGCCTTCTCACCTTGTAGAGCACTGCTTTGCGATTAAGAAGGACATCCTGATTCACAGTTACGTCAAGGCATTCGGGATCGGCAACAACCACAGCCACTGCTAACTTCTTCTCCACCTGGAAGCTGGAGCCTAGCAGGGAGGAGGGAGGGGCTTGATGCCTGGGATCCACCCCCGGAGGATCCAGGACCCGCCCCTGGTTGCCAATTAGGACCCGCCCACAGACCGGAGCTGGCACTGAGCTTGAAGGTGTCCTCATGCGCCATCAGGAAGACGGTGAAGCTAAATGAGGTGCCCTTGTCCAGGAAAACCATCTCGGGCAGCCCGTGGTCGTGCGAGATGTTGTAGAGCTTTTGGTAGCTGCTCATGTCGATGTACACGCCTTCTGCCGCCAGCCAGTTGCTGGACAGGTAGAAGTAGTAATCCTGGATGCACGGGGTGGTCAGTTAGTGGATGCTCGACGGGACGGAGCGTCTCAGTGCTGCCCTCCACCAACTCCCAACCTGTCCACCTACCTTGTACTGTGATTTGCGTTCCCACCAGCGCCAAGTGGGATCGTGCACGGGATCCGCGTAGGGCTGTGGGACAGTCAGACACGGTGAGGTGACAGGGAGGGGGCAGACAGCTCCAGGATTGGGTTCAGTTCATAGCCCAAGTAGGAGATACACACCCCAGCCCGCCCCCAAAACTGGCTTCCTGTGTCTGTGTGCGCTTGTGGAAGCCAGAAACCTTGCTTGTGTTTCCAAAGAAGTCACCCAGGGAGTTCTCACTGAACCCTGGCCTGACGGGACTAGACTGGCTGGCCAGTGAGTCTCACTGATCAAACCTGTCTCCACCTCCCAGAGCTGGGATTACAGGCCCGGCCCTCAAACACAGCTTTTTCTGTGGGTACTTCGATTTGTACTAAGTCCTCCTGTTCTGTGCCTCTCTCCCCAGCTCCTGGATTTGTTTTGTTTTTTGTTTTATTTGGTTGTTTTTTATTGATCCAAGGTCGCACTATATAGCCCTGGCTGTCCTGAAACTCACTATGTAGCCCAAGGCTGGCCACAGACTCAAGAGTTCTATCTGCCTCTGTCTCTGGAGTGCTGGGGTAAAGACATAAAGGTTGCACCATCACACCAGGTGCCCGTCCCCCAACCCTCCAACTCCCCCCTCCCACGCCCTGTTTTATGGCAGGGTCTCATGAAGCCAAGGCTAGTCTTGAACTCCTGATCTTCCTGCCTCCACCTCCCAAGTGCTGGGATTAGAGGCTTGAGCCAGCAACTGTAACCTAAACTTGGCTTCCTGGCTTTTAATCCAAGGGTCTCACCCCTAAGAACCACTCTCAAGTCCAGCTCAAACCTGCTGCCTCCTGCCCCTTCACCCTCCCCACATCTTTGAACTTCAGGCTCCACTCTGGCTGCACTACCTCCTCAAGCTCACCCCTACAAAACAGGTCCCTCTCCAGTGCCCCCAGGTGCCCACCTTGTCATACTTGGAGTGCAGCCACAGCAGGTAATAGACAAGGCCTTGATAGACAGCAAGTGTCTTATTATTGTGGAAGCCCAGGGATTCAGAGACCAGAGGTGGTGGAGCATGGTAGAGCTCTTGACGTGCAAGATGCTGTTTTTTGGGTAGGTCACGTAGACGCATCACCTTGAAAGGGCAGAGGTTGGTGAAGGAGGGCGTCTTGAAGTTCCTGGGCAGCAGTGGATGATGAGCATGCAAGGGGAGAGAGATGCTGACTCCTGTGGCGTATCAGGAACGTCCCCAGACCTACATTCACCACTTCTGAGTCACTGGTTCCCCAAATTTACCCTGGCTTATACCAAACTCAGCTCAGCCCCTCATGCTCAGCAGGCTTTGGACACACTCTGGTGGCTGTCCCTCAGACATCCCTCCACATCCCTTCCCACTTGCTCTCCACTGGATGTCTTCTCCCCCCATCCCAGCCAGGTCCCTTGCCTTGCTTCTGCCCCCACCTCCAGCTGCTTTTCTGGCTCCACCCTCTGCAGATGTCCAGAAGTTTTCTTCCCCCCTCCAGTCTCACTATGTAGACCAGGCTAGCCTCAAATTGCGAATTCTTCTGCCTTAACCTCACAAGTGCCAAGACTGCAGGTATGGGCCATCGCTGGGGTCTGTCAGTCACTGAACACCTGGGCACTGTTCCTCCTTAGGGCCTTTACAAGTAAGGCTCCCTTGTCTAGACACCCTTTCCCACTTCCTCCCCACCCTCTCACTAATACTCCCATTCCTCCTCACTAACCCCCCTCCCCCTCTTGTCAGAGCTCCCTTCCTCCCTGATGGCCCAAGCCCTCCAGCTGTACCACACTGTTCCTCTGAGCTCTGTTCCATGCTGAGCATCCCCATCACCAGCTTATCCCTAGGGTCGCTCTTGGTCCCACGCCTGAGCTGGGAGCTTTCAGACGTCTTCATGGTCCCCATTTTCTCACCCTGTGTTCACCAGTGAGTAGGGGGTGTTCTGGTCATACAGCAGCAACTGTGCCACAGGCAAGGCCCTCTTGACCAAACGTTCATTCCCGGAGTCAACAAGATATATCAGCTGGGGCCAGAAGCAGGCAGGTAAGCTGGTGGGAACCTCCTTGTAGCCCCAACCTGCTCCCCATCTCCACCCTACCAAGCCTTCATGGCACCTGATAGAGCTGCCCATCTTCATAGAAGAGGGTGACCAAGGACTCTTGGTCCGCGAAGAGAGAAGAGTGTTGCAGCTTCTGCAGGCTGAAGTAGATGTCCCAGCCTTTGGACGGGATCAGCCGGTATACATCATAGCCACCTTCCAGAAAGTACCAGATCTGTGGATCCAGCAGTCATTACACATGGGGCTATGGTAAAAACTTTAACCCTTCCTACTCTCCCACTGTGCTGTGACAGTCTTTGGAAAAGTCTCCTACCCTCTCTGAGTTCCAGAGCCCTGTTACGGATAGGGCTTCTATTGACATTATTTTGGGATCCCTTAAGGGTGTTCACCCTAACAGGGCAGGAGGGATTGGGAGATGAACAAGGAGAGCTGGGGGAGAAGAACAGGGTAGCTCACCTCTTCTCCTTCTGTGACAAAAGCCATGTCTCCTTGGTAAGAGTTGACCATGTATTTGATGACGGAGTTCTTGGGGAAGTCCGCCAGATAAATGAAATGTATCCTGTTGTAGCTGTAGAGGTGGAGAGAGGGAGCTCAGAGGATGAGGACAGCCCGGTAGCCTTAGACATCTCTTTCTCCCATTGCAACCATAGTACAGCATGGGACTCACTGTCTGTCTGTCTGCTGGCACTGTAAACAACAGCAGAGGGGCCCTGTAACCCTAGCTTCAGTTTCCACTACTCTTTGGAGTGTCTTTGTGCCCTGGATCCCTATCTCCCCTTTTCTGATTTTTTTGGGACCCCAGGACTCAGCTCTCTGGCCTAGGACTCCAGTAAAAGCACCATCTTGCCTACAAACGAAGTCCCAACGGCATACTATCTGAGCCCTGGATCCAGACATGCCTGAAGCTGGAGCTTGATATTTCTAAATGTAAGTCAGTAAATTCTTTGTGCTTAACTGATTTTTGAATTAGGTTTCTTTCTTTTAAAACCAAATGCATCATGAAAGAGCAGTTTGCCAACTGTCCATGAAGATGGCATCGGGCCCCTGAGATCATGAAGAATAAGAGGATAGATGAGTAGGAAGAGTCCTGAAGTGTCCCCGGGAAATGCTTTCTATTGCTCACATGTGTTCAGTCCAGAAAGTTTCATTTTACACAAGGCTTCTCGAGCTGGGCTGGGGTGACTTATCAGAGAGTGCTTGTTTGTCACCAGTGGGGGGCTGGGTTATGGCTTCCCAGTGGACTACTTGCCTAACATGAGCAAGACCCTAATTGGAACAACAACAAAAGCCTGCTGAAGGCCCTGGAAGGGTGGCTTAGAGGGTAAGGGCATTTGCTGCTCTTACAGGTAGGTTCCAAGCACCGTATGGCTCCAGCTCCGGGGTTTCTAATGCCCTCCCTCCATAGATACCTGCACTCCTGTGTACACCACCACACAGACACACATGGGCATACATAATTAAAGTAAAATAAAACTTTACTGGGCATTATGGCATATGCCTTTAATCTCAAGCATTGGGCAGAGGCAGAGGCAGAGGCAGATGGATCTCTGAGTTCAAGGCCAGCCTAGTCTACATAGTGAGTTCCAGGACAGTGAGGGCTACATAGTGATACCTGTCTCAAAAAACCAACAAAATTTATATAAATATGTGTGTGTGTGTGCGCGTGCATGTGTCTGGGTCACTGGGGAGATGGCTTATGCCTACCTTTGCAGGATGAAGTTGCCCCAAATGTACAGCATATTGTTGAATGTGTTGAAGAACAAGCCCTTGGGTGTCATGGCAGTTTTGGTATAGGTCTCTGTCCCATGTAGCACCAGGAAGTCCAAATCCTGAGCTGACAACAGCAGGGAAGGAAAGGATGTAGTGGAGGAGTAATGGTTGGTCCCCTGGGCTCTTCCCGGCCACTGCCCACCTGGAAGCTACCCTCGCTCTCTGGTCCTACCTTCTGGGACAAACTGTGGTATTACGTAGAGAATATCCAGTCGCTGGGTCTCTAAAGGTAGGAAAACAACACCCTGAAAGCTGAAGAACTCTCAATATCTGGAAGCAGGGCAAAGCTACCTGCTCTCCAACCTTCACATGAGACTCTGTTGGCAACTGGGCTTGGTCTATATGGTTGAGTTCCAGGACAGTTAGGACTACATGATGAGACCTTGTTTCAAAAAAAAACAAACCCACAAATCCCACCCATCTTAAAGACTCTACTGCTTTCCATTTAGGACAGACAGAATACCTTCCTTAATTTATTACATTTGTGTGTGTGTGTGTGTGTGTGTGTGTGTGTGTGTGTGTGTGTGTGCAGGGCCTTCCAGATCTGGCTTCTTTTCTCCTCTTCAGTCTCCCCACCTGCCCTCTTAATTCTCTCCCAGACACACTGGCTTCCCCAGCTCACTCTAAGAGCTAAGAGTGGAGTGTTTGGGGTGGACATATGGTCCACAGTTCAGGCTCCTGCACATTCTCTCTGACTCCAGGCAACCTGATTACCTAAGTTAAAGTTGAGTAGGTAAAAGATCTTAACTAATTTCGTGGAGACGGTCTCCACCAACAATAGCAGGTTCTTCTCATCAGCGATGTATGTAGCCCAGTTAATGGTGCAGTTTGAACCTGTTGGGGAGAGCAGAATCTAGAGCAATCTAGACCCTGACTTCTTCCTCATAACCCTCTCACCCTTCTCAGTGGCCTCCACCCTCCACCCCAGGTTCCCCCAAAAATGAGTACCCGGTAACTTATCACATATTGACCAGCTATCCGGCATCATCTTGAAGGACACACGACCATCTATGGATCAAATCAGGTCCCATGTTCAGGTCCTTTTTAGCCCACCAGCACCTGTAGGGTTATCCCACCCAACCAGCACCCCATCGGGGTTCCCATACCTGGAACCTCTTAGCCCAGGGATTCTAGGGTTAGGCCTGCCTTCCATCTTTCTCATCTCTACACTTGGCCTAGGATCTCAGAAATGTTCTTAGATCTGGTGATGTGACCAACAGAAGTCAATCAGAGTGCATGCTGTGGCTGGGAGTTAGAATTAACGAAGCAAGGTGTGGTGGTACACACTGGTGATATCAGCATTCACTCACTGGTAGATTCTGTACAAGTTCTCTAATGCTGAGCCAAGCTCTGGCCCTGGTTTTATCGTTTTTAGTTCATATGGCTTCCAACTCTTGGTCCTTCTGCCTTAGCCTGCCAAGTGTTGTGACTGCATGTGCATACCACCGTGTCCAGTGTTTATATCAACCCAAAGAAATAGACTATTATAGTATTGTCATCTGGTCCCATTTTACAGGTGGAAAAGTGAGATCAGTGAAGTCATGTTACGTATCCAAAGCCACAGATCTAGGGTCCTATGGAGCAGTCTGTGGAGTCTGTGTTATATTTAGTCATTATGTGATGCAATAATGGGGACTTAGCAGTACTTTTGCAAACAAACGAACAAAAAACATAAAAAACAAACCAACACGTCTTTCCAATTGGGCCTGGCAGATGTCTAATGGGAAACTAAAGAGAGGACAAGCCCTGAGTACTGGTACAGGCCTTTATTCCGAGGGGCAGAGACAGGAGTGTCTTCGTGAATTTGAAGCCTGCTTGGTATACATAGTGAGTTTCAAGACAGCAAGTTACATACTGAGATCCTGTCTCAAAAAGCAAACAAACAAACAAAAGAAATGAAATGAAAGTGTAGAATGATGAAGAAGCATCTCTTTGTTTCTTTGACTATGGAGAAATTTGGGTCAGATTCCTGCTTAACAATGCCTGTGAGCATGCCAATAACTTTTTATTTCATGATTTATTTCTGTTCTGTGTGTGAGTGTTTTGCATGCCTATATGTATGTGTACCACCTGAGTGCCTGGTGCTGGAGGAGGCCAAGAGAGAGCCTCAGATGCCCCGGAATGTGCTTATGAGCTGCCGTGTGAGTGCTCTGAAGGACTCCTGGCTGCTCAGCTGTCTCTCCTATCCCTCTCTCTGCTTTTCGAGAACGCGTCTCACTATGTAGCCCTAGCTAGCCTGGAACTCCCTACGTAGACCAGGATGGCCTCAAATTCCTGCATGCCGTGCACATATGAGGGGGTCAGAGGGACAGCTTGTGGTATTGGTTCTTTTCTCCCATCACGTGGGGCCCAGGGACTGAATTCAAGTCCTCAGGCCGAGCAGCAAAAGGGCCTTTACCTGCTGAGCCATCTCACTGACCTTGACCTTTATTAATTACTTTAGTATGTGAGTGGTCTCACCAGCCTGCTTTTATGTTTCTTTTGAGATAAGGGTCTCATTGTAGCCTGGCCTGGCCTTGAACTTCTGATGCTCCTGCCTCCCCTTCCCAAGTGCTGGGAATGCAAGCAAGCGTCATACCATCCAGCTTTGCTGACCTGATTTTGAGTTGGGTTTCTGCCCTTTAAAGCTAAATACATCACAGAAAGTATCTAACACTGTTCAAGCTGGATCTGAACAACGCATATCCATGTCCACACACATGGAACAATCCTGAGCCTGCTGCCTCTCCTGAGGACACGTGGCAAGGAACAGGAGCCCTAGGTGAGAAGGTGGTAGACAAATGTCTCCTGAGCTTCCAGATCACACAGGCTTTTACCTGTAATGGTCCCGATGTGAATATAACCTTCATTCTTGCCAGTGGTGAGGGCTAGGATGTACTCAGAGCCATTGCCATTGACGAACACTGGGCACAGCTTCTTGATGCACTCGCTAGCCAGGACACGAACCCAGCTGCCTAGGGGGCAAGCGTGCAGACTCAAAACCAGGTGGTCAGGCTGGTCCCTGGACCCCAGATCTCCTTCCTTCTAATCTTACAAACCTGTTACCTGTCCTCTTAGCCTGGAGCAACATTGCAGTGTAGTATTGGGGGGCCTCTAGAGCAATGCCTGTCATTTCTGTGACCCCCCCCCCATCCCTTACCTCTGAGTTCTAGTCTCTTATGACGGCTTTGGTTTTATGAGACAGGGTCTTACACTGTAACCCTAGCTGGCCTCAAACTTCCTATGTAGCCCAGGCTGATCTCAAACTGTCCAGCTTCCTGCTGCTGCTTCCCAAATGCTGGTGTGTACATCAGGGGTGTACCGTCACACAGGCGGCCCGTGAGGTCTAGGTAGGTTCACACTTCTCTTGTGCTCCCCTGGTTCTGACCTGAGTTTTGGACAGAGTGAGGCAACTAAGAAACCCTTCCAGCTTGTAGCCACTAACAAAAAGTTTCCCTGGGTATACTTAGGGAGAGAGGAATGGACAGTTGCTGGGCAAGAATCACCATGAGTCAGCACGGAGACCAAGAATTACAGTGAGTCCCTGGGTAGATACATCTATGCCTGAAGCCAAAATGGCTCATGGGTTTCTCATTCAGGTATGCCAATAAACAGGAAGACCCACTTTTCTTGTTTTTCAGAGGGATGGGGTTGAGGCAGTTCTCACTAAGTTCTCCAAGCTTTCTGGAATCTAATATGTAGCCCAGGGTTGCCCTAAACTAGAGATTCTCAAGTGCTAGGATCACAGAGGTGTGCAGCATCCCCACCCATGTGTCTCATGTACCTAGATTCACACAAACTTGCTATATGGCTGAGGATGACCATGATCCCCTTGCCTCTGCCTCAAGTGTTGGGATGACAGGTGTAGAGCACGGTGATGCCTGGCCTTTTCCCTCTGGTTAACATCCTTCTTGGTTTTGTTTCTCTAGCACCCACAGCTCGCCCACCCCTGCATCCCCCAGCCCAGCTTTCTCACTGCTACTGTAGCTGCTATCGAAGAGTGCAGAGTAGCTGCCTGTGAAATAGTAGACAAGCTGGTTCTGCCGAATGAAGAGCGTGCTTTCCGTAGAAATGGCATCATGGATGGTGGCTGAGAAGTCAATTATGGGACAGTAGTAGGAGCCAACCCAGCAACTGTCAATGCTCAGCTGCAGGAGAGCAAAGACCAGGTGAGCAAGTGCCCGAGGCCTTGGCCTCCAAGTCCTGCCTGGGGTAAATTGTTTTTTTTTTTTTTTTTTTTTTTTTTCTGAGACATGTTGTGGGATACTTGTACATTGTGTGAAGATGTGTTGCTGTGATTGGTGTAACAAAAAACTGAACATCCAATAGCTAGGGAGGAGAGTATAGGCGGGACTTCCTGGCAGAGAGAGAACTCTGGGAAGAAAAAAGGCTGAATTTGCCAGCGAGACACAGAGAGGAAGCAGGAGATGTGGTATAGAAGAGAGGTAACAAGTCATGTGGCAGGACATAGACTAAAAAATACGGGATAATTTGAGTTATAAGAACTAGTCAGGAAAAAGCCTAAGCTAAGGCCAAGCATTCATAATTAATAATAAGGCTCCATGTCATTTGGGAGTTGGATGGTGCTACAAAGAAAGACTCGTTACAAATGGTACCCAATGTGGGGCCACATAGATCCACATAAGTCCTAAAAAAGCTAAAAAAAAAAAAAAAAAAAAAAAAAAGTTTTGAACATGGAGTGAGACATGGCTTCCTGGCCTGGTGACCAATATCTCTCAAGAAGACTTGGTGCTTGTGGCTTACAAAGGTGTGGCTCTTTTAAGAGGCCCTGCTATGGCCAGGTGGTGGTGGTGCACGTCTTTAATCCCAGCACTAGGGAGGCAGAGACAGGCAGATCTCTGAGTTCCAGGACAGTTTGGTCTATAGAGCAAGTTCCAGGATAGGCTCCAAAGCTACAGAGAAACCCTGTCTTGGAAAACTAAAATAAACTAACGAGGCCCTCCTACTCCGTAGCAGAGCACCAAATGACATCCAACCGGTGGGAGACCAGATAGAAATGCCTGTGGCGACGCGGACACAAGTTTCCCAGAGCTGGGACGGTTAGTCGGGCCCAAAGAGGGCAGAGCCAGCCATCACCACCATGTGCTGAGCTAGTCACGCTGCAGAGGGCCTGACAGTTTAAGTATAGCCCAGGGAGTATGGACCTTGTATGGTGCTTTGCTAATTTTCTTTTTTTCTTTTTTTGTTTTTCGAGACAGGGTTTCTCTGTGTAGCTTTGCACCTTTCCTGGGACTCACTTGGTAGCCCAGGCTGGCCTCGAACTCACAGAGATCCACCTGGCTCTGCCTCCCAAGTACTGGGATTAAAGGCGTGCGCCACCACCACCCGGCTTTATTTTTTTCAAATGCTAATGAACACAAAATGGCAAGGCTGAGAGACATTAGATTGTGAAAAGACCTGCTAAATTAAACCAACTTACATACTTTAGGAAGTTATGACTTCAAAAAAAAAGTCAGGATATGTGTTGCATTATGGGAGAGGTTGTGCTTTTGGTTTCATGGGAAATGAAAAGACATAGATTCCTTCAAAATTAATAAAGATCAGATTTGACCTGAGGAGACCTCCTGAGGATCGGATCTTGGCTAGACATAAGGGGAAAAGCCAAGAAAGACTACAGGACAGGTGACGTATATGGTGATCCCTCTCTATGGAAACAGCTCTGAGACTGGATGAGACATGATAAATCTTGTTGGCTACAGAGTCCTCATGACTTATTATTTCATGCCGTCCTTTCATATAGATGGATAGAGATTTATATTACAGTTTAGTTATGTAGTCCAAAAGGACTTTCAAAGTTGACAGATGCTTTTTACCTGCTCAAACATAGAACAGAGAAGCATCTTAGCTGATTTGTGCACATATACATTCCATACTTGTGTTAATACAGATATGCATGTTACCTTTAAAAGTCTGTATGGTTTTTTTTTTTTTTTTAAAAAAAAAAGGATCAAGACACCAATGATGAAGTGGCCCAGTGACCCAGCCTCTCAGATGCCTCTGTTGCAGTTTCCTCAACAATCTGCATCCAGAACAACTTCAAGGCAGCTAGCTGAGGTGATCCAGCCTCACAAACTACTCCTGCCAGGGCTTCAGATAAACCCTGTGCTTTCCCATCACACAGAGACTAAACAAAAAATAATACAGCTAGCTTTCCCAGGACTTGACCATTATCCCAATTTTCTCAGGGTTCCCTAAAGATGGCATCACCCCCAGACAATAGGAAGCAGTCTAGAGAACATGACATCCATATTCCCAAGAGGTGGGGTAGGTGGTTTTTGGTCATTTGGTGAGTTATGAAGGTTTGTCATTGTTTGGGAGGGGGTGGGTGCAAGTGGCTATTGGTCATGATCAGGGAGGAAACTAAGCAAAGGAGATTAGATTCAGGGATCTCATTCTGAAAAGAAAAAAGAGGATATAGGAATGATAAGAAAAAAAGGATAGATTATTGAATCTACTTTTAAACTGAAAAAAAATACTAATCTCAAATATTTTACATTGGTATGGATTTTTGTATATTGATACAAATGTAAGGTTTTTGTTAGAACATACTGTATATATGTTTCTACTTGTTTTAAAGGTATTGTACTATGCAGCTCATTTAAAAATGTAATATAAAGTTTTAGTCCTTGAAAATTATTATTACAAACTATTTAAGATAATTAAGAAATGCAGGTTAGTAGTCAGCGATCTATAACAATCAAATCTGTGGCCATATTAGGTATGTTTTCAAGATCAAACAGAAATATAGTTTAGATAGATGGTCTTCAAACACTTCAGAGACCTACAGAAAATGGCACTTAAGATGTTTTAATAACACAAGGCTTTTCATGACATGTGTACTCCTGCAGTACCAATCTACTTCAAAAAAGGATGGACACTAAAGACTCTCCACATGGAATTTGCTTTCATTGTGGCAAAGTTAGACACTGTGCAAAGAAACTGCCCTTGCCTCAACTGCTGACAATATGTTGTCTAAACTGGACAAGCAGGCACAAAAAAGGTGACTGCCAACTTTGCTAAGACAAAGTAAGATAGTCCTTCAAAATTCCTGCTTCACAAAAAGGTCTGTCAGACATTCTAGGCCTGTAGGTCAAAGATGGATGCCCCAACATTGCTGAGGAATCTTGGGTAATTGTCCAGGCAGACAGATGTCTCTGTTGTTTCTATAGTTTTGGAAGTTTTTGCTCTGTACTTACTGTTTATTCAGGTAATATTATAATATTCCTTCTCTGGTCTTTGATGGGATTGAAGACTAAATATTTATAGTTACAGTTTCCCTTGTTACCAAATTAAAGACAAAAACTCACAAAAGAGATATAAAATGTATAAGGTTAAGAAACATAAAAGCTTAAATTGTTTATCTAAAAAATGTTTTAAGGTCTAAAAGGATATTTTGGGACTGATAAGTTATGATAAAAAATATAAAACTTTGGACTCATCAAGATTGAATAGATAATTTCTCCAAATTTGCCAAATACAAATAGACTAGACATTGTAAATGTAATTTATACCTGATAAGTGTTCTTATTGTATATAGTTTTACTGTGTTAGAGTTAAAACCTTTCCTTTTTATTTATACAAAAAGGGGAAATGTTGTGGGATATTGGTATACTGTGTGAACATGTGTTGCTGTGATTGGTGTAATAAAAAGCTGAATGGCCAATAGCTAGGCAGGACTTTCAGGCATCAGGAGAACACTGGAAAAAAGAAAGATGGAATTCCCCAGCAAAACACAGAGAGGAAGCAGGAGGTGTGGTATAGAAGAGAGGTAATAAGTCATGTGGCAGAACATAGATTAAAAAGTGTGGGATAATTTAAGCTGTAAGAGCTAGTTAGGAACAAGCCTAAGCTAAGGCCAAACATTCATAATTATTAATAAGTTTTCGTGTCATTATTTGAGAGCTGGCTGGTGGTACAAAGAAAGACATGGTCTCTCTGTGTAGCTCTGGCTGTATTGGAATTCAGTCTGTAGACCAGACTAGCCTAGAACTCACAGAGATCCACCTGCCTTTGCCTCCCATGTGCTGGGATAAAAGGCATTCACTATGACCACCTGGCAAAAGCTACTGTTCTAACTGCTTAGATAGCCACACTCCCCCAGTATGGCCAGTTTGGGTATGGTACACAACCTGGAGTTAAGCAGTGTACAATGTATTCACATAATCCCTGTGCCTCTGTCAGAGTTCTGCTCATATGGATAGAAAATACCCCATGTTGAGTCCAGAGAGATGGCTTAGTGGTTAAGAGTACTAGCTGCTATTATTTGGCTTAAAAGGGTTTATTGGGAAATGTTATCATTTTTACTGTTTTCTACAGAGAAAATATTTTCCAGTTTCAAATAACCCTGGACTTTTGAATTATAACCTGTTTTTATGTTCAAGCTATCTGTGTATTATTTCTCTTGCAGTTGTACATAAAATGTTTTTACATTCAAAAAGAGAGACAAATACTATAGAATTGTATTACATGAAATATATAGAATATATAAATTCACAGAGACAGAAAGATTATACGTTATCTCAAGATGGAGAAGAAAGGAATATAGAGCAATGATTTCCTAAGTACAGAATCTCTGTTTTGTGTGATGGAAAAGTCCCACAAATGGACAGTAGTATCAGGACATAATATCATGAATGTAATAAATCAATACCATTAATGTTACTAATTTAAAAAAAAGACGTAAAAAAAAATAAAAAAAAAAAAAAAAAAGAGTACTAGCTGTTCTTCCAGAGGACCCAGATTCAATTCCCAGCACTACTTGGGACCTCACAACCATCTATAACTCCAGTTCCAGGGAATCCGGTGCCCTCTTCTGACCTCTGTGGGTAGATCAGTACACTTAACTGCTGAGCCATCTTTCCAGCCCCATGTGTGTTTTAGAAAGAGTGTTACTCTGTTGCCTTGGCCAGCCTGCAACTCACTTTGTAGATCAGGCTGGTCTCAGACTCACAGAGATCCCCCTGCCTCTGCCTCTTGAGTGCTGGGATTAAAGGTGTATGTCACTATTCTGGGTTCTCTGTCTCTCTCTCTCTCTCTGTCTCTCTCTCTCTGTCTCTCTCTCTCTCTGTCTCTCTCTCTCTCTCTCTGTCTCTTTCTCTCTCTGCATATATATATTTCATTTTTTATGTGTATAGGTGTTTTGCCTGCATGTAAGTCTATGCACCATGTGTGTGCCTGGTGCCTAGGGCAGGTGATATCCATGACTTCCAGGTCAGTCAGGGTTAAATAGTAAAACCTTGTCTTTTTGTTGGTGGTGGTGGTTTTTCAAGACAGGGTTTCTCTGTGTAGCCTTGGCTGTCCTAGAACTAGCTCTGTAGACCAGGCTGGTCTTGAATGCACAGAGATCCGCCTGTCTCCCTCCAGAGTGCTGGGATTAAAGGTGGGCGCCACCACCACCTGGCATAAGGACCCTGTCTTACCAAAATAAAACAGAACAGAAATGTAATTGGCCAATAACTTTAAAAATATATTTCATTATTTTAAATTGTGTGTGTGTGTGTGTGTGTGTGTTGTTTGTGTGTGTTAGAGAGAGGGACGGACGGAGGGAGGGAAGGACAGAGAGTTGATTTGTATGTGAGCGCAGTGCCTGTGGAGGCTAGAGGCACTGGATCCCTCAGGAGCTGGAGTTACAGGTGGTTGTGAGCTGCCTGATGTGGGTGCTGGGACCTGATTCTCCCGCTTAGCTACAAACTAAACGTAAGGCCAGTCTGTGGTGCCTGAGACCCTGACTCAAAAAACCAGTCAGGCTAGACCAGGATAAGAGCATCACTATGATTACTATTTTATATTGAAAGAAGTTGGGGCTGGAGCGATGGCTCAGCAATGAAGAGCGCTCACTGCTCTTCCAGAGGACCATGGTCAGGTCACCTCACCTCAAAAAGAGGGGAATAAAAGAAAAGGAAAAGGAATGAAGAGGCAACACTTAGGAGGCAGAGGCAGGTAGATCTCTAGGAGTTTGAGGCCAGTCAGAGCTGCAGAGTGAGACTTTCTCTCAAAAACACAAACAGAAACAAAACAAACAAAGCAAGAAGTAAAACAGCGGGCTGGGCTGTGGCTTGAAAGTGCAGCACTTGCCCAGGATATACCAGGGAGAGGTTGGATGTCACTGGGCAGGAAACTGCTTGCCAGGCATGCAACAGGTGCTGGATTCAATCCTCAACACACACACACACACACACACACACACACACACACACACACACACACGAATCTGAACCTAGAGCCTGAGATGTGGCTCAGTGGTTGAGAGTGTGTACTGTTCTTGCAGAGGACTTGAGTTCCATTTCCAGCAAGCACCTGTAACTTGGGCTCCAGGAGATCCAGCTCCCTCTTGTGGTCTGGAGTACTCACTCACGCAGATACATGTACATTTTAAAAAATAGGTTTTCAAAACCAGGGAGGCTACATAGCAGGGGGACCCTAGGATGACTGTGGCTTATAATAAGTTTTGGTTTTACTCAATCACTGGGCAAGCCTCAGTGAAACATTTCACTAT